>JAJSOF020000013.1:151896482-151953982 GCA_025594305.2 Periplaneta americana
CCCGAAATTTGGGTACGCAGCGAACCTTAGTGTGGTCAGCCGGTGTGGGTTTAAGGGTTAACGCAATAGATCGTGAAATGTCGCAGTGCTGGGTCGTAGTGTCCCCCTCCAGAAATTCCATTCCATTCCATACCAATTTTAAGTTCCTTTTTTTTTTTATTGCCGTGTGCTATAGATAGCTTGTGTTCATGTAAATTATTTTGAATTTTATTAATGTTTATGATATTGGTAATTCAGGCGGTGATGAATCTTCATATGTAAATTTCCAATCCGGCATTTGCCTTTGTGACTGAGGGAAACCAGGAAAACGCCCAAGGGATTTGAACCCGGAACCGACCGAACGCGAGTCTCAAACGTTACAGACTGAGACAACTTGCTCGGTCACAGTCTGTTATACGTCCTTGCCTCTTGTTATTTTTTATCTTAGTTGGTTTCTCGGCAAGCAATTCGAAATCAGTTTCCTTTCCAAAGGACTTCAGTGTTGTGTCCCTTGCCTTGTGCTTGTTATATGTTGTCTCAAGTGGTGAGCTCGTACCATGCTGACCACTTGGTTGGGATGATACAAAATCGTAACGCAAATAAGGTAGAACCTGATCATGTATCCAATGATTAAAGGCAACTGATGATGATGATGATGATGATGATGATGATGACGACGACGATGACGATGATGATGATGATGATGATGATGATGATGATGATGATGATGATGATAAAGAAATAAAGAATAAATAAATGTGAAGGTAAATACATGTCAATAAATGTAGAAAAAAACTAATAGAGCTCTTTATTTCATTGCTTTTATTTACATCGTTTCACATAGCCTACTAGTTTCCGTAAAATTTGTATTTATTTAATAAAAGTTCATTTACTGTAATTGTGGAACAGTCTATTAAAAAGTTCTACCCCATTCCCCTCTGACTCATGGTGTCCATGAAATATATGGTTAAACCTTTTTAATGGCCTTAGTCTGTTAACGAAACATTTTTGTGTAGCAAACATGAAATATTTAGTCACTGTTATCCTCCATGGAATACAGCACCAAATTTCCCACAGTAATATCTGGAACACACTGTATATAGTTATTTATGAGTCTCATTTCCTGGCTACAAAATTCAATGTGTGGTTAAACGTTAATAATGCACCCCTGCATGCATATTGCGCATATTTTCTAACCGGCAATAAAACACTGCTGGATATAAACAGTTCGCCATCAGGCCTCACTCTATGAATAAAATAATTTTGATTCATCACTTATACAAAACAGCTGCAGCTGCCTTGAAAGTAACGTTGAGAGTTTCAACCCAGCCGTTGGTCAGCCGCTTAATGACTTCTCACAAATACAGCTGCGATCTGAAGCAGATCAGTCACTTTCCATCATCATAATCTTTCTAGTGTGTTGGATGGCTTCATTTCGTGGATTACGCCTACTTTTGTTTGTTTTCTCTAGTTTGTTTAGTTTTTCTCCGTTTCGGTGGTTATTTTTGGTCTCTCCGTTGTTTGCTCCAATTTCATTGGTTCCTTTCTCTAGTTTCATTAATTAGTTTCTTCACTAATATGTTTGGTTGGTTTGTTTCGGCTTGTTTCGTTGGTGGGTTAATTTAATGTATTTGATTAGTGTAGCTATAGTAGTGCTATATCTGTTCCAATAAATATTTTCATGAAATTGTGTTTTCTTTCTGCAAACAGCCTCAGAGAAACTTACTTTCTGGGGAGAGGGGGCTCGTAACTGCACTCGAGTGGCCAGTGCCCAAAATTTGTATAAGCAATTGTTTTCACTTTAAGAACATGGTGGAAAAAAAAATAACTTTTTTATTTGCCCCCATTCTGTATTAGGAAAGTAGTGACAAAGCAGCTATGATAAAGGTTGTCCGAGTTCTATCGTTTATATTACCAATCGTTGCACGATTACTTCATTATCACTAGTCTAATCTAATATAGATCACGTTTTAACTGGAAGAAACTATTGAACAAATTATAATGTCCAATGTTATTTCAAAATTTTAGTCTAAGGATAGACGTTAATCACCAGGCTTCGAGACTTCGGACACGATAGAGCAGTTCAGTGGGAAATCCGCATAACGGCGTACTGAGTATAGTGGTAAAGCGTAGAGTGAGTGCAGGTACTGTAGAATGAATGCCAACAAATACGCAAAGGAAAACGCTCTGGATTTGAAGGTTCTGACGAATAATTTGGTTTTCATACAAACCTATTTTCAAACTGTGTCTAAAACTATTACACGGTTAGAAAAGTCAGAGCAAGAGATGCCGGAAGCCCTCAAATTAGTTGAGGAAATGACATAGAGAATTAATGAGACACCAAGTACACCAGTTACTGAACGTGTAAAATAGAAGTGGAAATCAATTTTATGTAAAAATAACGGATATGGATCACTGTGTAATATAAACAGCAAATTAGTGGACATAGAGTCACCCGAGAATAAAGGACTGGCTCTTAGAGACTGCAATGATGTTAGGTTTTTTTCGTTTTGCTCCTATCACGTCATGCGACGTAGAGCGTATCTTTTCACAGTACAAACTGTGTTTGGCAGATAATCCAAAAAGATTTACGTTTGAGACGCTGAAAATGTATCTTGTAGTACATTGTAATTCGGTACTGTAACTGCACTTCCTAAAGACGACCAATAGGATAAATGAAGAAATTAAAATTGCTACATGTTTATTTCCACCATTAACACTGTGTATAATTAAACACAAATGCTTATAAAAGACAGGAGAATAAGTGCTTTTCACATTCTTTTGACATTGTCATTGTGTAATGTATATTTACTTTCAGAATGTCCATATGTGTGTTTCCCCATACTACCGTACTCTATTCTAAATAGCAACGTTGTTACCTCAACACATCTCTACCTTTCGCTACCTGCAGCGAGTCAACAATCTATAGTACATACACAGTAAATTTATTGTATCGAGTCCTAAGTCTCGAAGCCTGCTAATCACAATGTTGAACCAAAAATGGAACAATGCTGGACTGAAATGCTCAGAGAAAATCTCACAAAAAATCTGCGAAAATTTGACGAGGATCGAACAACAGTTTCTTCGAAGCCAGCAGCCAGTTCATTCAGTGTAATGTAGATAAACAACTACGCAGTGAATTAGGGCCAGTTCAATTCAAAGGAGCGATGACGTAAAATGTAAAGGAAGCGGACTGATATCTGCAATACAGACATTTGTCTGCTCGCCTGCGTTGAGAGTGACAGCGGAGTCAGATTACGTCTGCCCCCCCCCCACCCCCGCCGTAACTGCAGTTACAGTAATCGGAGCGACTTTCTTTCAATAAGCACCCAGCCATACGTTATTGATGATCCAGAGTCTGCTCATCTAGGACGTGACCCTCAGTCAGTGGCGGCTCGTGACTTGCCAGGAGCAAAGGAATAAAAACGTGTAAAAAAAAGAAAGAAAGAACAAAAGAGAAATGGAAAATAATTACGTGAAAATACGAAGTAAGAAAGGAATATACCATTAAAAACAAACAAATATAAGAGAAACAAAACAGGAATAAGATATATATTAAAAACAGATTATGTAAAATAATAATAAAAAGAAAATATTAAGGAAAGGACTGAACGAAGGAAGAACAAATGAGAAAGAAGGGAAAAATGAATAAAAGAAAGAAGATGGAGTAAAAGCAATAAATTAAGAAAGAACAAACAAGTGGAAAAATAAGAAAAGGCAGAAGAGAAACGGGAAGCAATAAAAAATACAGGCCAATAACATGAAAAAATTAATAATGGAATAACTACACTAGGATGAAGATAAAGGCAAAGAAAACGGAGAGAGAAAGCAAAAGAGACAAGGAAAATACAAGAAAAGAAAGGAGAAACTAATATAGAGTAAAGATAAAAAAAAAAATTAGATACCGGTAACAAGGGAAACAATCAATAAAGAGAAAAGTGTAAATCTAAATAGAAAATGATGAAACGTAAGATGGAAAGAATTCAAGAAAACGAAAGAGAAATATTAACAGAGGGAAAGAAAAGTTATCAAAGTAGAGAAGTAAAAGGACATTGAAAGTAAAAGATGAGAAGGTTTTTTAATTTGTTATTTAACGATGTTGTATAAGTTATAGGTTATATAGCGTAGATTAAATTGATGATAGCAATATTATATTTGGCGAGATGAGGCGGAGGATTCGACATAGATTACCTGACATTCGCCTTAAGGTTGGAAAAAACCTCAGAGAAAATTCAACCCAAGCGGAAATTGAACTCACGCCCGAGAGCAACTCCGGATCAGCAGGCAAACATCTCTGCCGATTGAGCTACGCCGATGCTTTATAAGAAATGAAGAAACAACCAAAGAAAAGGCGGTAGCAAAGAAATTAAAGAAGGTAAAAATTAAATAAAGAGAAGAAAGAAAAGAGTGAAAAAAAAACTAAGGATACAAAGAAAGAGGGATGGAAGAAGAAATACGTGAAAGTGATTGAAGAAAATAGGGGAAAAGAACTGAAGAAATAATTCATCACTAAAAGCACAGAAAGGAAAAGGAAGCAAACATAAAAAGGGAGACAGCTACAAAGAATGAAGTCAAGGTTATACGAATGAAAATAAAATAAAAATATGAAGATAACAAAAGCAATTAAAAACAAGGGAAGCAAAGGGAAAGAAAAAGAGCATAAGTTACGAGCGAATGAAAAAATAAATATAAAACAGAAAGAATTAAAAAGGAACATGCGAACATAATGAAATGTAAGACGTGGTAAAGACAAAAAAGTAAACGAGAGAGAAAACAGAAAGAAAGAAAAGGATTAAATTAATAGTGTGAACTGTAGAAGATACGCAGAAAGGAGAAACCCAAAAACGGAAAAGAAAGGAGGAAATGAAAAAGATAAATGAAAGAAAGAAAGGAAGGAAGGAAGAAAGAAAGAAAGAAAGAAATAAAGAAAACAACAGATAATTGGCTGCATGAGAAAACAAATAAAACATAAATAAAAGAACTTAAAGAAGACATGTTGGGAGAACTGAAGAGCAAGACTTGACAATCGAGGACTCAACTAATAGGTGACAAAGGAAGGGGCATTATCTGTATAACCTGTCATATAGTATGTATATATGAGTACATTGTTTTTGTTGTTGTTGTTGTTGTTTAGTCAACTGTCCGAAGACAGGTCTGAAATTCACAAGTGATCTACATAAAGATTAAAGGGAAAAGCACTAGAGGAGAGAGATTAGAACGGCTGCTGTGGATAGAACTTCGGCGTAGCTCAGTGGTTAGAGCACTTGGTACGTAGAACCAAGGACCCGGGTTCGATCTCCGGCGCCGGAATAAATTTTTCTCCTCTAATAACCATTAATGACCATCCTCACAAGTGATACTAAGAAGGCACCACTTATGAGGCAACTAGGCCAGGAGATAATGGGGTAGAGTGGCAAGTTTCTTTCCCTCTCCATTGCATACATCGCCGACTAACTACATATTACACTAATCAGACTTCAGATGCATACAAACAATTGTTCTTCCTCTGACAAATATCTTCAAGTGAGATGTACTGCCTGACAATAGATATATGAGCTGTTCAGAGCAGAAGTGGTGTACGTCAAAAATTGGTAATGAGGGTTAAAGTAAACATTCTGTAAGATACAGCGCAATGTAGCAATTAATATTCAATTTATTTAAACTATTAGAATCAGTGGATAGCAGGAAGGCCACATTAATTGCTATTTTGCGATGTACAGGGACATCATTTTATTTTTACTAACATTTCTAATATTAACCTGGCTATACCTTTGGATCAAGCTTGAGAACCGGAAACACTGTTTGCTACCCACTTCCACAACTGGAGTTCGATGATACTGGCGTAATATACAAACAAATCATTTTACTAGGTAGAGGAGGGAAGAAAATCAGTTCATCCATTTACGTAAACTAGGAAATATCAGGCTTTTGAGTTTGATAATTTTCATTAGGTTTTTGTTTAATCAAAATACAGTACAGTATTAACAATGAGTGTTTTTACTCACGAACTGAGCTGTCCATGCGGACGTATTCATTATGCAGTGTATATTATACTGTCTACAGCACATTAGCGTACACTATAAGGAATGAAGTTAAATTGAAAAATAATCATAATACGGATAATTAAATATATTTTTCAAAATGGTGGCCGTTCATTTCGATACAGGCTTCAGTTCTAATCTGTGTAATTCCAATTACCAGTTTCGTCCTTCGTACTAGTAACTCGTGTTGAACTAATTCTGTACATACTCTGTAAAAGAGTACCTTACGTACTGTAAATTCAATCTTCACTTCTGCCCGACCCGCACAGATAAAATTGCTCAGAGTCCACACCTGTGGAGTAACGGTCAGCGCGTCTGGCTGCGAAACCAGGTGGCCCGGGTTCGATTCCCGGTCGGGGCAAGTTACCTGGTTGAGGTTTTTCCGGGGTTTTCCCTCAACCCAATACGAGCAAATGCTGGGTAACTTTCGGTGATGGACCCCGGACTCATTTCACCGGCATTATCACCTTCATATCATTCAGACGCTAAATAACCTAGATGTTGACACAGCGTCGTAAAATAACCCAATAAAAAAAAATTACTCAGACATCCTATCTACTGTCCGTCCAAGTGGTTATGTCGCAGAATCGTAGAAAGGGGGGAAATCACGTGACAGTTAATTACTTAAAGAGGCCCTTTTATTTAAGTTATTTTAAACAGTTGTGTAATATTACATAGACATCCAATTCCCAACAGAAATTAATGTTCTCAGAAAAGAGCTAGACAGCCCAGCCACTTGCCTTTGCAGAGAGGCGAATAGAAGCAGGTGGGGAAAACCGGACTGAGACTTAGGCAAGTGGACGAGAGTACCTGTGCGAAAATGATGCAATATTGAAGGCTCTTTCGTCACTGGAAAACGCGAACATATTTTTGGAACGTACTGTTTACTATGATCGTAAGGCTACTATGACTGATGTGGTCTTGGATCTGTGTGGAGGACGGTTGAACTTCATTAGTAGAAGGGGTGAGAGTGAAGTACATTCAAAAACTCAGGTACAATAAAAACTGAAGTAAAAATAAAATGATGTCCCTGTATTTTACAGAATTTTTACTTTAAACCTCATTATCCAATGTTGACTTACACCACTTTTGCTCTGAACGGCTCATATATCAGCCAGAATCTCAGTCAGAGGATAACGAGTGCAGTATATAAGTTAAAGGATGATAGAATAGAAAAGAAAAGAAAGAAGAAAAGAATCTTGGCGATGAAAGAAAACAATAAGAAAAAGATGCAGGAAGAGCCAAAGAAAGGACGAAAGCATTGAAGAACAAACGCAATCTAACAAACTGAAAAAAAGAATAAAACGAAGAACAATTTAGTGGAACAAAGAAAAATGATGGACGGAAGAGAACAATAAATAAACGGTATGTAACAGAACAGAAAAACAGAAAAGACAGACAGACGGCATATTATAAACTAGAACATTGTTCGACATTCGTATATTCATGAAAACCTCGAAAAAAAAATGCTACAGCATCACAATCACAATACTTCGTCTGCACTTCGTATAACGAGAAAGTCACGAGCCGCCACTTCGGAAGCGGTCTAACTTCCCCCAGCAATCCCCTGGCCAACAAAGAGGCAGCAGGAGCAGTTGATACCACGTCGCTTTGCACACTGCACGTGCTTCCTGCATCTTCATATATTCGGCGAACAATTCCAAACTTTAATTTTTCTTTTCGCGTACAATGTCAAAAGTCGCGAGATCAGAACACAGGGACAGGAACCCTTCATTCCCCTAATATTCCTTTTCTTTTTATCTCGGGAAAAAAAAAAAAAAAAAAAAGGAAATATAGTGTCTGAATGGATTCTCGCTCTCTGAATTGTACCTTATTCCCTCTTTAAGTTCTTTGACAAAAGTTGAACGTCGGGCTGCTTCTAATCAAACAAAACCTTCGCCTCTGCGGAAATATGAAGTGCTGCCAGAGTAAGTGGAACCAATATCCACTCCGCCCCTTCCTTTCAACCCCAATTCTAATGAACTAGGCGAATTCAAGTTCTTTTCTCTCTACTTAAGGATCTTTTTATTTTCAACGAAACGATTTCGACTATCATTATTATTATTATTATTATTATTATTATTATTATTATTATTATTATTATTATTACTTACTTACTTACTTACTTACTTACTTACTTACTGGCTTTTAAGGAACCCGGAGGTTCATTGCCGCCCTCACATAAGCCCGCCATTGGTCCCTATCCTGAGCAAGATTAATCCATTCTCTACCATCATATCCTACCTCCCTCAAAATCCATTTTAATATTCTCTTCCCATCTACGCCTCGGCCTCCCCAAAGGTATTTTCCCCTCCGGCCTCCCAACTAACACTCTATATGCATTTCTGGATTCGCCCATACGTGCTACATCTCAAACGTCTGGATTTAATGTTCCTAATTATAGGTGAAGAATACAATGCGTGCAGTTCTGTGTTGTGTAACTTTCTCCGTTCTCCTGAAAACTTCATCCCTCTTAGCCCCAAATATTTTCCTAAGAACCTTATTCTCAAACACCCTTAATCTCTCTTCCTCTCTCAAAGTGAGACTCCAAGTTTCACAACCATACAGAACAACCGGTAATATAATTGTTTTATAAATTCTAATTTTCAGATTTTTTGACAGCAGACTAGATGACAAAAGCTTCTCAACCGAATAACAGGCATTTCCCATATTTATTCTGCGTTTAATTTCCTCCCGAGTATCATTTTCATGTGAAAAAATATTAAATTATGGTTTATTTAACGACACTCACAACTGCAGTGGTTATATCAGCGTCGCCGGTGTGCCGGAATTTTGTCCCGCAGGAGTTCTTTTATATGCCAGTAAATCTACTGGCATGAGGCTATCGTATTTAAACACACTTAAATGCCATCGACCTGGGCCAGGATCGAACCCGCAACCTCGAGCATAAAAGGCCAGCGCTATACCAAGTACGCTACCGAGGTCGACTTGATGCAAAAAATGAATGTGTAAACTATAGGTAAATATTTCACCATCTTCAAGTCATTGTTGAATTAAAATATGAAATGAATGTGTTCAATATTATGTACGCTACTTTACACTTGAACTTTTAACTCACAGCTGTAATCCGAAAATTAAAGAACTCAAAATTATATAACACAGTCACCATCTTCAAGTCATTGTTGAATTAAAATATGAAATGAATGTGTTCAATATTATGTACGCTACTTTACACTTGAACTTTTAACTCACAGCTGTAATCCGAAAATTAAAGAACTCAAAATTATATAACACAGTAAGCTGGTGAATGCCTGTTCAGAAAATTTAAAGTTACTGCTTTCCTATGAAAGTAATATACGCAATACTATGAAAGAGAATATGTTTTCGTAACAAAATGTTACGTTATTTAACATCTTTGGCCTAGTAACGTTTGTTGTGGGAAAACTTGGACAATGGATGAATTGGTTCCCAGCTACACATTTTCACAGAAACGGTGATATAACACATACACTGCAAGAGGGACTTTAGAAAGCTATTGTGAAGGGCTTCACGGAACCAGAAATTGTAGGTAAATCAGGGGAGATTTTAAATGCAAAGCTTGTACAAATATAGAGAGAAAGGGGAGTGGAACTAGTATGTTCGAGATAAATGCAAGTGGTTTCTTTTTGTGTCCGTGACTAATATAGAAGTGTGAAAACACAATGAGAGAAAAACATCCATACAAAATCTCTCGGCGATATGCCTACCAATTCCGCTCCACTCAGAGAGCAAAATCCTCCCTCCGTTATAAAAATCTCGCTGTAAATTAACCGGATACTACAAGAGGTAAAAGCTTAAAGAAGAGAGAATGAGGATCAGGGATGATTCTAATCCACAGATTGCCTTCGCTTCTACTTTAAAACAAACAGAAAACTTGCACATTAATAAATACAATTATTTTTCCAAAGAAAATGAATATCACATGCTCCAATTTAGGATAATTTTCGGTCTCATTTTTATAAACGATTAATATATCTGTCGTCCACACCTGTGGAGTAACGGTCAGAGCGTCTGGCCGCGAAACCAGGTAGACCGGGTTCGATTCCCGGTCGGGGCAAGTTACCTGGTTGAGGTTGTTTCGGGGTTTTCCCTCAACCCAAATGCTGGGTAACTTTCGGTGCTGGACCCCGGACTCATTTCACCGGCATTATCACCTTCATCTCATTCAGACGCCAAATAACCTAAGCTGTTGATAAAGCGTCGTAAAATAACTTACTGAAAAAAAAATATATGTCCTCAAAGCTGAAGGCACATGTTCAAATCCCGATAATTTAAGTGAAATTTGTGTTAACAAAGACGGTGTTGGGGAACATTTTCATTGTATTTTCCGTTTCCCTTGCCACCATATCTTCACCAATTGCCAAAACTACATATCAACGTAATCTCACTAGAGGTTTTACCTAGAGACAATCAAAACTCGAGTGGATTTAATTGACTATTACACGATTAGAAGAAAGAAGAAATTAAACAAAAATTAGAAAAAATAAAGTACTCTAATACAATAAAATATTCATCGACTTACTGAAATTCTATTTCACTGATGTTAGCTTCACCAAAACGTTTGAACTGAGCCGTCATTTTTTGTTGACTGTCTATGCTGTAAACAAATGACGATCGCAAAGCATGTTTTAGAGTACCGTAAAGAATTTACAGTTTGAAGTGTTGGCAAACAAAGAAACTAATGGTAGGGAGATAACAAACACAGAAGAAAGTATATAAAGATCAGAAGAAATAAAGTACTCTAATAGAATAAAAAGATATTAATTGGCTTACTAAAATTATATTTCACTAATGTTAGTTCCACCAAAATGTTTGAACGGAGCCGCCATTGTCAGTCAACTATCTTTGCGGGAAACAAATGACGATCGCAAAGCATGTTTTATAGTAAACTACCGTACAGAATTGCAGTCTGAAATGTTGGCAAACGAAGAAACTAATGCTAGGGTAGTGATAAAAACAAACAAATGCTAGGGAAGCGATAACATTAAACAAATGCTAGGAGAGCGATAAAGTTATGCGATAAGCAGCCATGATTGGTTGAAAGACGTCCTTTCGTTACGTTTTATTGGTCAAAAGTAATATGACGTAGGCTAGTAAAAGTAGTCATGAATAACTGACATCATTTTCAGTGCACATTAGGGGTTTCATATCTGACCAGCGAACTGAAATTATAACATATTGAGAGAAATAAGTATTTAGTTAATTCAGAAGTAATAAAATCATAATGTTTTATTATAATGTTATATTCTTATTTCTCTGTAAAATGTCCTTGAGTAACAAGAATGAAATGCGTGAATTTCTGAAATCGTTACAAATAAACAATATTTTAATGCTATTCAGAATCAATCTGTTCAAATAAAGTCACTGATAACCAGATCATCACTACACTTTTATATAGAACCTAATAACTTGGGGTATTAAATTTCACTTACAGAACTTCGTAAATAATATTACAGTTTAATAAATGTATCCTATGTTTCAACATTTCATACGCACCGAAATATAGGATAATTCATAATAACAGTGAAATATTTTATTGGAATATGTGAACGGTTCAGAACCATAGTGGGCCAAGCGCCATGTATTAAAAACGGAGAAAACAAAAGTTAAAATTAAGGGATTACCATAATTCAATGAAACATATTGCAAGTAATATAAAGTATGCACATTAAAAGTAAATGATATATCGATCTTCATTAAACTAACTTAACTTTAACTCTTACTTTCTCCGTTTTTAATAAATGGCGCTTGGCCCACTATGGCTCTGAATCCTTCATATATAGTTACTTACTTACTTACTTACTTACTTACTTACTTACTTACTTACTTACTTACTTACTTACTGGCTTTTAAGGACCCGGAGGTTCATTGCCGCCCTCACATAAGCCCGCCATTGGTCCCTATCCTGAGCAAGATTAATCCATTCTCTATCATCATATCCCACCTCCCTCAAATCCATTTTAATATTATCTTCCCATCTACGTCTCGGCCTCCCTAAAGATCTTTTTCCCTCCGGCCTCCTAACTAACACTCTGTATGCATTTCTGGATTTGTCCATACGTGCTACATGCCCTGCCCATCTCAAACGTCTGGATTTAATGTTCCTAATTATGTCATGTAAAGAATACAATGCGTGCAGTTCTGTGTTGTGTAACTTTCTCCATTCTCCTGTAACTTCACCCCTCTTAGCCCCAAATATTTTCCTAAGCACCTTATTCTCAAACACCCTTAACCTATGTTCCTCTCTCAAAGTGAGACTCCAAGTTTCACAACCATAAAGAACAACCGGTAATATAACTGTTTTATAAATTCTAACTTTCAGATTTTTTGACAGCAGACTGGATGATAAAAGCTTCTCAACCGAATAATAACAGGCATTTCCCATATTTATTCTCCCGATTATCATTTATATTTGTTACTGTTGCTCCAAGATATTTGAACTTCTCCACCTCTTCAAAAGATAAATTTCCAATTTTTATATTTCCATTTCGTACAATATTCCCGTCATGAGACATAATCATATACTTTGTCTTTTCGGGATTTACTTCCAAACCTATCTCTTTACTTGCTTCTAGTAAAATGTAAAATTCCCGTGTTTTCCCTAATCATTTGTGGATTTTCTCCTAATATATTCACGTCATCCGCATAGACAAGCAGCTGATGTAACGTTACGTATACAAATACATTCATAAGGCGTGAATGATTTTGATCCAGAAATCTCCAAATAGAGCAAACGGAAAAAGTACGATGCTTTAGTTTTCCTAGCTGCTTCATTTATCTCAAATTTACAAACTATAAAAGATATAAATTTCCTTGCCTGGAGAATGCTCATTTTTAGTCCAAAAAGTCTCGAACTGATGTGCTGTTCAGCAGAAATGAGGGAACTGAAGATAAGAATTTCTAGAGTAAATAAAATCAAACATTTTCTTAATTTGTTGCGCCAGTGCCCCCCAAATTGGGGTAATAAAAATAAACTGCCGTGTCTGATTGCAAGAGGATATTTTAATCAAGAAGGTTGCCGTAACTTGTGCTGAATGGCTCTTCTCTATCAGCGTTCGCTTCTTGGCTGCCCCAGCTGATACTCCATCGATTACTAATTCCGAATTCTTCCACCCTTCTGATGGGCTGCTAACGTGGCCTCCCACCCCACAGCGTAACCCGACCCCAGACGCACTAACGACGCGGGGAGAGCCACCCCTCCCGTCGTAATGATCCCAGATAGCAGAATCTCTTATACTTTACGAGGCCTTGAACACATCATTCCATCCATGTAACGCATTGGGCGATCAGGCAACAGGTATGAGCTGGAATCTATGTAATTAGGGAGAAATCGGGATGGCTGGCTTCTGTAGTAACGTTGTTAAGGAAGAAGACAAGCAAAAAGAAGGGCGATGATACTAGTGAAAGGAAAGGTAAGAATAAGTGAAACACAGAAAATGCTGAAGAGTAAATATATTCACAGAAAGAAATAAAACTGAAAATAACAAAAGAGAAGAATGATGGAGATAATGTTATAAGACAGAAAGGAAAGGAAAGAACTCAAGGAAGAAAGCAAAAGACAAAGGAATAGAAGGAGCAAAAGTAGAGAAGATAATTTTTATTTATTTATAATATAATAAATTTAGCTTCCCTTAGATAAAGGTTCCCAGATTTGACAAAGCGTATTACATAATATTTGGAAACACACCTAAAAGGTAAAATGATATACATTTGAAACGGTTAGGGAATCGAATATATACAAAATGTCAGAAAAATTTACGCCTAAGTAGCGTTTGTGCTCATTACAGTTAAGAAAGGGGGGGGAGGAATATCATCAGATAAGTTAGAATGATTTGAATGCCATATACCGCTAGAAAAATAATAGTACGGATTTGTTGGTATTGATATCTAAACCAATAAACAGCCATCGGTTAAGATAACTTGAAATTTCCATTATCACTCCCGTACAAATGATTTCTCAATATCTGAATATCTATCTATCTATCTATCTATCTATCTATCTATCTATCTATCTATCTATCTATCTATCTATCTATCTATCTATCTATCTATCTATCTATCTATCTATCTATCTATCTATCTATCTATCTATCTATCTATCTATCTATCTATCTATCTATCTATCTATCTATCTATCTATCTATCTATCTATCTATCTATCTATCTATCTATCTATCTATCTATCTATCTATCTATCTATCTATCTATCTATCTATCTATCTATCTATCTATCTATCTATTATCTATCTATCTATTATCTATCTATCTATTATCTATCTATCTATCTATCTATCTATCTATCTATCTATCTATCTATCTATCTATCTATCTATCTATCTATCTATCTATCTATCTATCTATCTATCTATCTATCTATCTATTATCTATCTATCTATTATCTATCTATCTATCTATTATCTATCTATTATCTATCTATATATCTATCTATCTACCTATCTATCCATCCATCCATCCATCCACCCACCCACCCACCCACCCATCCATCCATCCATCCATTTATTTTATTGCTAGTAAATTTCAAATGAATGCAAGTTAATACAATATAATATAAACTAGCCCACTCCTGAATGAGTAAGACTCGTGTTCAGGTGGGGATTCCAATACAAAGAAAAATAAAATTGAGAGTGAATAAATTAGATTGAAAAGTGTAAACTATCTAAACTCAACTATAAATCCAATACAATTTTTATATTTTTTTTTATTAATTTGGAGATGATTAGTAGTTAAAATAATATTATAATAAAATTTGTTTAATAATCTAGGACTTTGACTCATGCTATGATAAAAAGCTTACATTGGTTTTGCAGTTCGGTTCAGATGAACGCATATAATTCATATTTTTAGTTCTATATTTATTTATATACCTTTCAAATTTATTAAGAATTCTGTGAAAATATTTTTATAAAATAAAATAATAAATTTGTTTAATGTTGGAAAATTGAGTTGAGTAATCTTTCTGCTTTTTTAAACAAATTTTTAATACTTTTCTCTGTTGTCAAATTAACGGATAAAGGTTGGATTTATAAGTTCCACCCCAACCTATAATACCATACATAAATATAGATTAAAATAATGCTAAATAAATTATACGTAAACAGTTAATTGACAAAATATTTCTTAGAACAACAAAGTAACATAATGTTTTACGTAATTTATTACAAATATTATAATGAATGTGTTTATTCCATTTTAAATGATTATCAATAATTATACCTAAATATTTTATCTCATTAACTTCATTAATAACTGAACAATTGCAATTTATATGGGAACAGTCAAAATGATGCATTTTAATTTGTAGTACAGATAAAATTGTTCTGTATGGTTGTGAAACTTGGACTCTCACTTTGAGAGAGAAACATATAGGTTAAGGGTGTTTGAGAATAAGGTGCTTAGGAAAATATTTGGGGCTAAGCGGTATGAAGTTACAGGAGAATGGAGAAAGTTACACAACGCAGAACTGCACGCATTGTATTCTTCACCTGACATAATTAGGAACATTAAATCCAGACGTTTGACATGGGCAGGACATGTAGTACGTATGGGCGAATCCAGAAATGCATATAGAGTGTTAGTTGGGAGACCGGGGGGAAAAAGACCTTTGGGGAGGCCGAGACGTAGATGGGAGGATAATATTAAAATGGATTTGAGGGAGGTGGGATATAATGATAGAGACTGGATTAATCTTGCACAGGATAGGGACCGATGGCGGGCTTATGTGAGGGCGGCAATGAACCTTCGGATTCCTTAAAAGCCATTTGTAAGTAAGTAAGTAAGTACAGATAAAATTGGTTTATAACCTTTAGAAAAGAAAATGGGATAGCTATTGTTTTATCTTCATTAATTACAAGTGAATTTAAAGCGAAACATTTTTTTATTAATTTTAAGAGTGAGTGAGTGAGTGAGTGAGTGAGTGAGTGAGTGAGTGAGTGAGTGAGTGAGTGAGTGAGTGAGTGAATTACAATGGACGTGCAGATATATTTCACATCGTGTACAAGGCCTTAAGTCTGTCTGTACGGACGCCCCTCTTAGCTCGGGACAGTAATTGAACTGTCTAAACAGATGCACTCAGGCCATTATGAAGGAAGCGAGGTAACGCCATAAAAGTGCTGCCGTGTACATAACCAGATTTCCTGTACGAGGGAGGCTTCCCGGCGTCTGTCATTATCGGGCGTTACTTAGCAACGTCTCTTGGAACAATGCAGCTCGTAAAACAAAATGGAGAGAGTGAACTTTCACACCCTTGCAAGCATTGAGGACTTTAATTGCAATGTCACATGCCATGTCCTGGGTCCGTACCTCCAAGAAAACATTAAGCAGTTTCGCAAACAGACTGTAACTTTCAGGTACAAAGATACGTTAACAACAAGGTTGGCTTGAGGTAAGAAACATATCCAACAGCAAGACAAAAATTGTGACATTCAGAAGAAAAGAATCAACTATATATAATTATACAAGATGGAGCAAAATGCATGGTACAAAAAGAACAATGATTTATAGGAGGATGTTTGCATATCTAGAAATGCAGATAAGTTGTAAACAATGTACACATTTGCCATTTACTTTAATTAATTTATTAATACTTTGTGTAGGCCTAGTATCTGTCTATATGCTTATCAAAGTACAATACTGTAGTACATGTAATAGTAATATACGTTACAAGAGCGGTATGTTGTCGTTTTCATGTTCGAGGAAAAGATTGAAAAAGCGAAACGTAGTTGAGCTTTTTTAATTTCCGAGAACATGAAAACAAACACACCGCTCGTGTATCGTACATTATTTTGTGCGAAGATCGTTTATTACATACCTGAAAGACGAATTTCTAATTAGCTGCAATGAAATCTCCATCTTGGTTTCTGTTTAATAACGGCAACTTCGGAACACCAAAATATCTTTCTTCAAAATTGTTGCTATAAAATTTATTCTGTGTTTACTATACTCCAGCAGGCCATGATATACGTCTGTCTTCCCCCCCCCCCAGTCTACAAATGCGAACTTAAAACAAACGGTAAGGTTATGTAATGATTTATTTTTCATTTTAATATTTTAACAATATTATTTATATAAAATATTGCAGTAATAACATCGGCATCTGGAATCTTGTTGATTTTTTCACGGCTTCCTTAATGTTACTTGCATTACAAATGCAGGAACTTTTGTGGTGTTTTAGAGTTTACTTAATTTTTGCAAATATTTAAAAACAATAATTAAAATTGCAATTTAGGTGAAATTGTAGTGGTAAGTTTCCAATTTATAATTATTACTATGTTAAACGTCTCTAAAAATAATATGTTAAAAGCCTAAAGCAGTAAAATGAATGTCGCGCTTAAGCGGTAAGAAGAGGGAAATTGTTACGTGTGTTACATTGGGAATACTGAATGTGGTATTTCACACTTACCGCGTATTGGTTCTGTGCGGAAAACAAGCAAATACGCCCGATCTCGCACAAAATACTTTACCCTTCTTGTGTTTACCGAATCAGCATCACCATCATCAAAGAAAGAAAATATGTACTCACAACCTACCCAGGAAACCAAAAATATTCCACTCCATTTTCTCTAAACAATTTCTACCTTTCTCGAAACATAATTTCAAAATGTAAACAACGTTTTGATTACTTCTAAGTCATATTGAAAATGATTCTATGTAAAATTATAAGTATAGAGTCCGTGCAGCTATCGCCTGTCTTCTTCGGAACAAGGGTTGGGAAGTTCATGAAGAGGTCCACTGCATTTCTGAAGACGACTCTCACAGAAGAGCGGATATAATAGCAATAAACAGGCAACAACAAAACGCTATTATCATAGATCCAACTATACGCATGGAAAGAAATCTAAACCAAGCTCATCAGGTTTATCAGGAAAAGAGGGCCATTTATGAACCTTTTATTCCCTACCTTAGTTCCAAGTATAACATCCCTCTCTTCAATTGGTCAGTGACAGGTTTATTTTTTGGTGCTCGGAGTTCCTTACCAAAATTTACATATAATTTTTTTTAAACAATTATCAATATCATCTTTTGAAATTCAAAAAATAATCTTGCAAATTCTTAAAGATTCCCTGCAGATTATACAGTTTCATTTATACCACTCAGAAGGCCTTAATTAAGGACATGCTAATTGTAAATAAAATCTTTTATTTATAAGTATAATTTTATAGTCATCTTCTAAGATTTTATTTTATAACTAGCTGTACCCGTGCGCTCCGCTGCACTTATTAGAAATACATATAAAGTAATTACATAATTAAAATAGAACATTGGGTTTAATATGCTACTTAATTTAAATTCTATTTAAATAATTAAAATGCTATCATTTTGGTCCAGAGACCACTCATTTGGTGCAAAGATAATTCGTTTAACATTTTTCTAAATTAGTCTTGAATGCATCCTTTAATAAATCACTCCAAATTAATAAAGTTGATTGTGTACGGCGATCATTTTTATGTTAACCTTACTGTACATCTTTTTTTTTTTAGTTTATTTTATTCACGCCTTAACATCTGTGGTCATGTCGCGTGTTTAGAATGTGTGAGTATATCAGCAGGCCGTGTTTACTCTTGTTGAGTTCCTGTTTCTATTGTGCGTTGTAGATGGCTTGTGTTCATGTAACTGATTATAGACTTTGATTAATGTTTTTGGTATTGGTAATCGAGGCGGTGCGGTGATGAATCATGACATGTATCTTTCCAATCCGGCATTTGCCTTTATGACTAAGGGAAATCATGAAAAACCCCAGTCAGATTGGTCGGCCACGGGGTTTGAACTCGGGATCCCCGAATGCGTGTCTCAAATGCCTGAGCCAACTCGCTCGGTTGTATATCATTGTTTATGCAAATAAAAAAATGAGGCACCCTACATAAATATTATTTTAAGAAACACAGGAAACGATTATGGGTAAATTATGAGCGCAGGAACGCCTTTTAAAATAACTCAGCTCCAGTGATCTCTATGGTAAAATGAGTGTACAAAATTAGAGTATTTTATGTGAACCAAATTAAGTTGCAATAATCAAGTTATACAATATTTCGACAGAATATCAAGTTTTTTGTGCGTACAGATTTCTTTTCATCTTACCTCAGTCCTCATTTGTAGCATTACATCCACCTAGAGAAACTACAAATTTCAAATAGTGAAGGCTAATTAGCTTCTGAGATTACTTCATACGAACACACAAAATATTCTCTGTATATTAATATTGATAAACGTCAAGGCCGCCTTATATAGACGGAGTCATTTGTTTTGATTTCATTGTACCCATCGTCGTCGTTCCTGCAATAACTCCTATGTCACATATCGATTTTCAGATTTTTGCTCTATTAAATAACTTAAATAGTAGTGCAGCAAATAATACAATATACTATACAACTTAATTATATTTCTTTCTTTCGAAAATGTAAAAATTCACGATCTCCTATGCACTACCGCTATAGAATGAATAAATTTGTTTTTCTTCTTACTAAAAAATTTAATATTTTGCACATAGAAGTTACGGAACAACGACACTATAATCTGAGGCGGCGGTGGAAATGTATTGTTATTTTAAACTTTTGTATATCCTTACATATCTGTCCTATCAAAATTTTTCTCGGAATAAAACTTATCGGAAATCATTTTTAAAGAAACTTTTGTTATGTAACATTTTTCACAAAAATCAATAATAAGCTAGATATTTCGGTTTATTTAATTCAGGCCTCCTTATAACCTCCCTTTTAAATAAAGTATTTTGAATGCCATATAGACTAAACTCTAAGTTACAACAAACTTAATTTATATTCGAATTTTCATCGAAATCCGGTCAGCCATTATCGCGTGAAAAGGTAACAAACATCTAGACAGACAGACAGACAGACAGACATACAAACAAAAATTTCAAAAAAGCTATTTTCGGTTTCAGGATGATTAATTATACATGTTAACACCAATTATTTTTAGAAAAGCGTAAATTACCAGAAAAATTTCGCTTACAGATTTATTATTAGTATAGATTGATAATCAATGGTGCTTAATTATTACATTTTATTTTTATAACAATATTCATATTTAATTGATTAAATTTGTTTGCTATTAACTTCCGAATCCTCGTGGTCATCCTTAATTAAGGCCGGACGAGTAATCTCTCTCTCTCTCTCTATATATATATATATATAATATTATTTGAATATTTCTTTCTTTCTTTCTTTCTTTCTTTCTTTCTTTCTTTCTTTCTTTCTTTCTTTCTTTCTCTCTTTCTTCCTTCCTTGCTTTCAGTATTTTCTCCGTATCCCTACATTTACACTATATCTATCCACTTTCCTCTGTTTTTCCAGCCGATCAATTCACTATTATCCAATATTTCCCAATTCTCCCGCTCCACAAATTAAAACCGCTCACGAAGTCTTGTTGGAGGTGGCGAGTTGCCCCTGCTAATAGGCTGCAATCATCACCAGCAATTAAAACTGGAGACCTCCAATTCAATATCACTCTGCCATGCATACTAATGCCGTCTGGGGCAGGGGGATCTGCGCTCGCGTTGTTGGCTTGGCAACCGCTTCGCTGTAAGACATGGGAGCGCTCCCTTTTGGCTATTTCCTCAATTTCAGACCCACAAAACAACTGAAGACCAAGAGAGATATAACGCAAGACGAATGTACTTATTAAATACTGGTTACAAGCGTGAACACTTCTGGAAATTCCGCAATTTTGTGAAAATTAAGGTTTACGTAATTAAGTTTCAGCGATACCAAAATCCAGAACTTCACTTCTATATCTCTGAATGTTTCTAACCCTTAAATTGACAACGTATCCTATAGGATACAACAGGTTAATAGGCTATATGCTATAATTTTAATAGAACAATAGAAAAAAATTGGTAGGAAAATTAAAATTTCACAGAGAAAGAGAGAGAGAGAGAAACTCATCCGGCCTTAATTAAGGATGACCACGAGGGTCCGGAAATGAATAGCAAACAAATACAATTAATTAAATATGAATAGTGTTATAAAAATAAAGTGTAATAATTAAGCACCATTGATTATCAATTGTAAAGTAAAATCTTAGAAGATGACTAAATTATACCGATAAAAAAAGATTTTATTTAAAATTAGCATATCCTTAATTAAGTGGTATAAATGAAATTGTATAATCTGCAGGGAATCTTTGAGAATTTGCGAGATGATTTTTTGAATTGCAAAAGATGATATTGATAATTGTTTTAAAAAATGATATGTAAATTTTGGTAAAGAACTCCGAGCACCAAAAATAAAACTGTCACTGACCAATTGAAGAGAGGGATGTTATACTTGGCACTAAGGTAGGGAATACAAGGTTCATAAATGGCCCTCTTTTCCTGATCAACCTGATGAGCTTGGTTTAGATCTCTCTCCATGCGTATAGTTGGATCTATGATAATAGCCTTTTGTTGTTGCCTGTTTATTGCTATTATATCCGCTCTTCTGTGAGAGTCGTCTTCAGAAATGCAGTGGACCTCTTCATGAACTTCCCAACCCTTGTTCCGAAGTAGACAGGCGATAGCTCCACGGACTCTATGATGCCTGTTGTTACGCAATAACTCTCCTTTCCGACAAAAGCCCAACACGTGGCCAAGAGTTTCTGTCTCGTTGCAGCCTGGTTGACGGCAACGGGTCGTGCTGAAAGCTCTGCCAGGAACGGAGCGCACTGCAGTAAGGTTGCAGGACATCTTGATTGCATTAATATATTCTGAAGACGACAAATTCCTTTTGGTGCTGACCCATGAATTGGCTCTTGGATATTCTTCATAGATGACTACACCTTTCCCCTTATGAGGTAACTGACACCAGGAGTCAAACGATCTCTTTCGCAATTCATCACGTAGATGTATTCCAGTTGTTCGAGGTGTTATGTTGGCTTCAGGAATTTTCAGGCGCTTGAGAGCAGTTTTCTTCTCCTCTTCAAGATTCCTGACAAGAAGGAGATGATCATCACTGACTTGTGAGAGTCGTTTACAGATGTTAAAATGCTGAATATTAGCTTCCCATTCAGCCTTAATAAGCCCTAGGCCACGTACTTTTTTTAGAAGAATATAGCATGTCATTAGGTGTAACATCAGGAAGAGATATCATTTCTTTGACAGCACTTCTAATTACTATATCCAGATCTTTAAGGAAGCTGTCAGGGAGCTGACCAAGTGGAGCACATTGCAAAGGATAGATGAGCCCAGGGCATATATATTCATTCACAATCTTCAATTTCTGATCAGGCTTCAGTAAAGGAGTTTGTGTAAGATTGTTAAGATCACGTGTTAAATTTGTTATAATTTTCTTTTTATCTAAGAATATTTTGTCGCGAAAATCAACTCCCAGATATCGAATTGTTTCAGATTTATCATCAGTACTATGTATGGCTGATCCATGAAGTGAAATGAGAGCTCCTTTAGTTAAAACACCTCTTTCGAGAATTATACACTTGCTTTTAATAGTGTTAATTTCAAGACCTAGTTCATCTAATTTACTTTCAGCCATATCAATGAGAGCTGTTGCTGACTTTTCATCTTTTCCAACGAGAGCCAAATCATCAGCAAATGCACAAGCACTTAGGTTTTGAAGATCATTGGAAAGTGTAAAACCATATTGGTTGCTAATTTCATGATCTGTTAAATTTTCAAGAACGCAATTCAGTGCCAAATTGAAAAGTATTGGAGACAATGGAGATCTTTGAGCAACGTCTCGTTTTACGCTTATTGGCTTGATTTTTGTGTGGTTAGTTTCTATTTGAATTGTATTATTAATAAGGAACCAATAAGTCTGAACAAGTTCTGCGGAACGCCAGATGATTTAAGGGCTCTAAGAATATGTTCATGGCCAACAGAATCAAAGGCTTTAGACATGTCCAGAAACACGACACAACAGTCTTTCTTATTAAGCTTAGATGATTGAAGACAGCCATTTATTAAAGATGCATTGATATGAGTTCCAGGTATATAAAAATATGGACATTGCGATAGTTGTTTTCTTTACGGTCCGACAAGGTTTAACAAACTAGTGTGACAAATGAAACTTTACCAAGTTAAGGGCTAGACAGCGAATAGGGATTATAAATAATGGACACTGAGCGAATTTTCCTGTGTTTTGTTTCTCTGTGCGCCAGCGTTTAGTTGTACTTTCAAGCGCTAGAGGTTAGTATAATCGAGCATAGGCTAAGATAATAATTGAAAATAGAGTTGAGACACAGGATTCAAACATCGCCTACCTTATTGCATAATCCAGTAACGCTTTGCTTCAAATAAATTCAAGTTAACAGCTTTTCCTTATTTCTCAGTGACGAACTAGTTGTAATAATATTTTTTTTATATTTCAGATATAATAAATTATATTATAAAATAATATAATATATCATAATATAAAATAATATAATACATTATAAAATTATGTAGCAAATTCGTTTAATATATAATATAATACAATATAGGTATATGGTTTTACTTCTCATAAGAGTTTTGTTTTTCCATGTCCAGTGCTATCAAATCATTACATATTTTAATTGTAGTTGGGGTCAACGTCTCAACTCTCATTATAAAGGAACTCTAGAGTCTAGACATTACAGTTAATGACGGATTTATTATTTTATAGATCCAATTCATTTTATTTGAGTACATAATGTACCTAAATGTATTAATTATATGTGTTATATTTCCGCTGTGTCGACTGCTAGCTGGTGTGATGTCAGCGCCAACTCTAGGGAGAAAGCAGAATCTCACGCTCTAGCTGGCTTGAAGATCATTGAATCAATTCGGCTACATCAAAGGTACCGACGCGAAATGTCCATTCTTTATCATTCCTATTCGCTGGGCTAAAAATCAAACCATCACTAAACAAATGTCAATAGTGGACTCTCGACTCACTTGAGCCCGTTCAACATAAACACTTGTTCCGATTTGCTGTTTTGCAGCTCGAGGAAATTCCTCCCAGCGTTGAAAGATTTCTGACAATGAAGAGGCAAGTTCAAAGCATAAATAAAATTCTGCATATTGCATAAATCATCAATCACCATCTCTATTCATCTTTATAATATTCAATGTATATTATTTATTTTCAATAAATTTTTATCGTTTTGATAGCCACCACACCTTGTCGCAGAATATTCTTTTTTAAAATTTCATTATACATTTTTTTAACATTAATTTACATTTTCTTTTTTGTTCATTTGAATTGATTAGGATGCCGATATTTTAAATCCAAGATTTGGACGGCTATCATTTCGATGGTATTCTCTTTGTGTATTTTTAATGCCGGAAAATTGCGATGTGACATTTCATTCTCCAATTTTAATTAATGAAAAGTTTGCACAGACTTAACTACTAAAGGCAGCAGGGCGCTAAATTATTTTCCTTCCCTTTCTTCCCTCTGTTTTGAGTTATACTTGAGGAATCCTTTAGGTGAGGCATCTTTCCATGTCTTTATATTAAATTATAGGAGTTATTATGTGGTGAGCTGTGTTCAGTTACGGTGACGTCACACCCACTCTAAACTTCAAAGAAAAGGCAAAAGCCACATCATCTGAAGTTACAGGGGAGTTAAACGAAAGATTACAGTTGATAAATGCATACGAATACAGCTAAATTTCACGTAGAATTGTAGGGCCTATCCAATTCAATTAACTATTGAGTACTTTAAAGAAAAATATAATCTTAAACACATAGACGTGATAGGTCTTTTTATCGGGGCCCGTGATATTATTCCAAAATTCTTCAATACGTTTCGGAAACAACTCGGTTTACCTAAATCTTTAATGTTTCCAGGACAATACGTCCATAGCAGTACGTCCATCAGACAATTTGTCCACCATCTCATGTCCACAGCTATTTTGCCCAAGGAAATTAGTCCAGCAAACATTTCGTCCACCAAATAATTTGTCCATTAATATTTCGGTCAAGAATTATTGTGTCCATAATTTTTTCCTAATTTATCTTTCTCCACCAGTTTCTGTGCCCATTAAATATTTTGTCCTCGAATATTTTGTACATTTTTGGGTAACAAGTACATCCTATATACAATTTAAAAAATAAGGTTGCTATGGAAATGTATTTAATTATTTTGTAGCATAATAATGTTCATTTCTATGAAAATATGTAGTTCATTGGTTCAGTATTAAATTTTGAAGTGAAAACATTTAAAATGGCTTATATGATAACCGTAAGATGGTATGACATGATAGTCCACAACAATTATTATACTTACCACTTTCGTTCATATTATTATTATTATTATTATTATTATTACTATTATTACTAATATTACTATTATTATTAGGGAAAATACGGGAATTTTACTTGAAGCAAGTAAAGTGATAGGTTTGGAAGTAAATCCCGAAAATACAAAGTAGCCTATATGATTATGTCTCGTGACGAGAATATTGTACGAAATGGAAATATAAAAATTGGAAATTTATCCTTTGAACAGGTGGAAAAATTCAAATACCTGAGAGCAACAGTAACAAATATAAATGATACTCGGGAGGAAATTAAACACAGAATAAATAAATATGGGAAATGCCTGTTATTATTCGGTTGAGAAGCTTTTCTCATCCAGTCTGCTGTCAAAAAAATCTGAAGGTTAGAATTTATAAAACGGTTATATTACCGGTTGTGAAACTTGGACTCTCACTTTGAGAGAGGAACATATGTTAAGGGTGTTTGAGAATAAGGTGCTTAGGAAAATATTTGGGGCTAAGAGGGATGAAGTTACAGGAGAATGGAGAAAGTTACACAACACAGAACTGAACGCATTGTATTCTTCACCTGACATAATTAGGAACATTAAATCCAGACGTTTGAGATGGGCAGGGCATGTAGCACGTATGGACGAATCCAGAAATGAATATAGAGTGTTAGTTGGGAGACCGGAGGGAAAAAGACCTTTGGGGAGGCCGAGACGTAGGTGAGAAGATAATATTAAAATGGATTTGAGGGAGGTGAGATATGATGGTGGAGATTGGTTTAATCTTGCTCAGGATAGGGACCAATGGCGGGCTTATGTGAGAGCGGCAATGAACCTCCGGGTTCCTTAAAAGCAAGTAAGTATTATTATTATTATTAGAAGACCGGCCGGAACAGGAGAAATCCATGATGATGATGATTATTATTATTATTATTATTATTATTATTATTATTATTATTATTATTATTATTATTATTACTATTACTATTATTATTACCGTTGAGAAGTGTGTTATGAAAGCGAACCTCCTGTTTGTCTTTCTTCCCCATGTATATTGGCCTTTGTCAATGTTCGTGGGCAGAACCTTTATGCTACGTCCTCTTTAAGATTTATTGAATACCTGCAGGCTCTCTACTATTCACCTCGCCTTCGCTCGCTCATTTCACTTTTATAATGCTTATAAATCCCTTCTCCCAATAATGCGGAGGTATTTAAGCCCTTAAATGCCAGTTTCAATCTACAGAGAGAGGAAATAATTTCCAGATTCAATTCTCGTGTTTACAGTCATGTCATAGAAACAGAGCAGTCCCTACCTCGCATAAAACACGCAGAAATTTCATCACAACACAAGAAGTGTCACATTTGTTGCTAGGGAATAGGGAGGGGTAAACGAATCCTATGGAAAGCGATCTGATAATGCGTGAAAGAAGTGGTTTTCACAAAAGCGATTCCATTCTTTTCTGTTTTACAAGAATAACTTACTTAGAATAATCGATAGTAGAAAAGATACAAATAGCAGGAGATTTTTGTTTAAGATTGTATTATTAAAAATATTAAAATCTATAGTGCCAGTGTATATACATAATTATTATTATATGAAAAGAAGTGAAATTTTATCCATGAATTCGTATCTGCAGATTTAAGGCCCATTCACAATGAAAATTAAACATAACCGTTACATAAACGCAGAAGTTTGCGCCCAGACTACCAAATGGGATTATTCACAATGATTAGTAAGCATTGACATTAACATTATCGTAAGACGTTAACATGAAAGTTTTCAAACTCCAAACTTTCATGCTTATGCTTACGTGATTTGCAAACAGAACACAATCGTGGAGCGCTGAAGTATACGACAAAATATGAGGAAATGGCGTCGTTGTTATGTTTCCATGGTTACCAAGTATGTTTACTGTTATGTTTATGTTCCCATCGTGAATGATGGTATGACTTCTTGATTTTACCGTAACGTTTATATTCTTAAGTTAACGCTTACGTTATGTTTAATTTTCATTGTGAATGAGCCTTTAGAACTATGTAGGCTATATGTAAGTTATGCAAATTTATATGTAAGTTAATTTTTCGTGCGAATCTTCATCTTTGTGTAATATAAATAGGGTAAAGGTTGGTAATATTGTGATATGAGTAATATTGTGAAAGTTCTTTTTGAGAATGTATTACAATTTTATTGAGCGAGAGAAGACCGGTTTTGTGCAGAAACTTTCCACGAACATTCCCGTAATACGTTGACACAAAAACCGATCTTCCTCTCGCTCAGTAAAATTGTAATAAATTCTCAAAAAGAACTAGCACAATAATACTCACATCACAATATTACCAAACTTTACCATACTTAGAATATAAATCTACAAGTAATAAATGTAGCCCATTACAAATTTAAAAAAAACTGAGGGAATAAATGAGAATGGAAGGAATAACAAAAAAGTAAATAAACGATATAAACCATAAAAAAATAGCTAAAACACATAACACATGAATAATTAAGCCTAATGAGAGGAAAAATAAAACTAAAACAAACTGACATAGAAATGAAAGGACAGAAAAAAACAGAAGAGAAAAATATTTTTTTTTACAAATGCCACCTAGTTGTCATTTGACATTTCTGATCTCTTCTGGCAATGGCTTATTTGTAACAAACTTCTGAGGTTGGGGCATCTGGAAGACGGAGAAGAGAAAAATATAAAAACACAAAGTAACACTAAATTAAGAGAAATAAAGGGGGAAATGAAACGCACGAAAATAAAAGCGTAATAAAATAAAATACACATGCAGAGATAGAGAGAAATTAATAATAAAGTGGAATGAGAACTAAGAAATAAAGAAAGGAAATGGAATCAGTTGGAGGATGGGTGAGTGGGTGGATGGATGTTTCGGTGGGTGAGTGGGTGGGGTGGGTGAGTGGGGTGGGTGGGTGAGTGGGGTGGGTGGGTGAGTGGGTGGGGTGGGTGAGTGGATGGGGTGGGTGAGTGGGTGGGTGAATAGATAGATAGATGGATGGATGGGTGGATGGATGGATGGATGGGTGGAGAGAGAGAAAGGGAGGAAAGAACAATGATAAGAGATGGGCTAACGACGACATAAAATAGGAAAGAAAAAGTAAGGAGCGATAGAAAACAATAAAGAAAGAAAAAGATAATCATATAGGCTAAAACAGGGAAAAAATAAAAAAAATAACAATTAGAAAATGGTAATGAAAGGAAAACAGAACGACGGAAAATAGTGAAGAAAAAATACAATGAAAAAGAACCGTTATGAAAGAAAAATACGACGAAATTAAGATAGGAAAAGGTATAAAATATTTAAAATGGAAGAAATAAACAACATAAAGAGGGCAAAGTTGCCTAATTCCATCATACCCTTTGTCCCATAATACTTTTTAAAACTGAATATCAGTCAAAGCTTTGTCGTTCAACCCTAACACCAGCTATCTTTTTCGAAAGAGTGCATCTTTCGCCTACATTTGAGACATCATTGAAATTGAATGAAAAGACGTATCACGGATTTAGAGGTATCACGGAATTAGGCAACTTTACTCTACATATAAATTAATCAAGAAACCATTCCAATCGTTAGGTCAAACGTTTGCAATTTCAAAGAGGCAGAGGTCAATGAGTTTTTAAGAGCAATGAAAGCCTTTGACATGGTTCTTTCAGAAGGGAATCCCGTTTGGGCCAAATCTCGACTACGTCAAACTTTAAAGGTAGTACATTGGGCCTATACCGGGTGTATCTCTTGCTCCTATTTTTCGGAATGTAGGTAACACTGCATTTTATGGGATGACAATGGAATTCGTAAAGGGGAATCTCCCTGTACATAACCCAGACGCTTTACCCCTACTCTACTGGTGAGATAAACAAGGAAACAACGAACTACCGACTTCAGGATTTACGACATTGCCTGTGAATGTGCGGGACTATATAACTTCGAAAGAAATAGGGACAAGAGTTACATCCGGTATAATCAGCCCAAGTATAGGCCTAAGTGTGGATTTGTCCTGCCTTCCGTCTTTAGTCTTCACATCATAAAGGAAAGGAAAAAAATGAAATGCAAATAAAATATAAAGCACAGAAATGTGCAATGGAAGAATTAAAGACGAAAAAAAGGCCTCAGAAACAAAATAAGTACAGAATGAAGAGAATGAATGGAAAAGTATTAAATAAATAAGAAGAGAGGTCAACAAGGGAACAGAAAGGTCAATTGCGAAACAAAAATATAATTTCACAATCATAGAACGGAGGGAAGAAAACAGTAGAATAAAGCGTGGTACGAAAATGAGGTATGCAAGACGCCGCCATCTTTTCTTGCAGACTAGTAGAGTACGTTACGCGTTCCTCTCTTTGTGGCGCTTCCTCTCCTTCGGGGGAAAGAATATTCTGAAGCAAGTGGATTTGTTTAGACATCTCAAGTTGAAATATAGTAGGCACGCTGAGGAATCGACAAGAATTGGAAACAAAACTTACAACTTGTGACAAAGGGCGCAGCCAGGCTGTTTCACGCCTCGCAGAGAGCGATCTTCTCCGACCAAGAGAAGAAGACAAGATGAGGGGGCGGCGAATGAACGTGTGGATAACTTGACAGATGAGTTACTAAAAGAACGAGCGACTGAATTGATATGATAGATGAATGAACGGATGAACCAACAACGGAGTGAATGAATTGACAGATCAAAGACGGGATAAATCGTTGAAATATTGAACGCGTGCATAAACCATTAAATGAAAACATGGAGAAACGAACAAGGAATTAATTAAAACTGAAGAATCCATAAACGGGCGAACAAATGTATCTATGTATGTATGTATGTATGTATGTATGTATGTATGTATGTATGTATGTATGTATGTATGTATGTATGTATGTATGTGTGTATGTATGTATGTATGTATGTATGTATTTTTTATATTAGACTAGACGTCATTTCGGAAGGCGGTTAGCTTCTACTGGGTGTTCATTTCAAAGTATGTCATGACGTCACTGTTGTGAGTCAGCGATTTGAAGCGAGTTTCAGTTTTATGTCAGAGAAGTTGCCTATTAACCAAGGCGTTCAATCTGAACTTGAGAACGCGTACGGTATAACTTGAACGTCGTAGCAACAGATGGCGGTCTGTACTGTCTGCGTGCTACCATAACATCTTTCGAACTTTGTTTTGCGTGGCCAAGTCGTAACTTACGCAGGGTATTTGTTATCATCGGTTGCGTACGGTAACATTCCACAACACAAATCAAATGCTCCGTGTCCATGTTGACCGTCCAAGTTAATGTCAACAAATACGTAAGTAATCGTCTTAATCATCTCCCCATATCCTGACAATAAGAAAAAACCCACCTCAGTACATTTTTCAAAAGAGTTCACATTCCTGCCACTACCGGCGTTACCGTACATATCAGTAAGTACTCTTCAGAATGAACGCCGTACTTGCTATGCAACTTTTCTGACACATAGGTAATACACCTCTGCGGAAGTGTAGGAAGATTGAATTCTCTAGGCTCATCGACTAGCCATATGACGGCATACAGCGAGCCATGACACACTTTGAACTGAACACCCAGTACTGTATATTCGCCGTAGCATTTCTGGTATGTGACGTCACAAGCTTGTACAGTAGAACCAATCAGAATCAGTCTATAACAAGCACTTCCCGAGTTCGTTTGTTCACGTGCGAGTATTTCAATACATTGAATAAGTAAAACTAACATTTACTGTGTGTATGTAAGGTAAATAAATGGAAGAAGAGACTGTAAAAACACAAGTATTACACAAGCAGGCGCGGAAAATAGTGTTTAAGGTGTATAATTATTATAAAAACGTTAACGAGCAGAACGCTGCCGGCCATCTTGATGCTGGCAGCAACGTTGCCAACGTGCAAGAAACGACTGCAGAAGCATGTGGTGTGGGATTGAGAAACGTGCAAAGAATATTGTTAGTGAAGGAAAGAGGGTTTGTTTGGTGTCATGCTTACAGTAATCAACGGCTAAGGTCATTATTAGAGCAGTGCAAAGGGAGCAGTTGTTCGACACACCGGCAACAGGGCAAGGGTTGTAAATTCACCTTGTGTACCCGCAGAGGTCTGACTCTGCGGTACACAGGATAGCTCCAAGCAGTAGGTACAGCGTAGTAAAGCTAACGTCAGTACTGAAGGAACACAAGAACAGTTCGGTTCTAGTGTTACGATGTCTAAGGCGGAGCAAATTCGTTCGGCAAAGTTTAAGAGACTTAATTCCGAATATGGTGATATTTTTGTTAATTGATTCAAGCATAAAACAAATTGGAATACATTGAATCGAATTATGGGTTTATACCTGATTGTATAACAGCTTTAGAAAAGTCTGTTACAAAACTGGTTGATCAGATTTCCCTACTGCGAAATATCTGGAAGAAAGTGACTCAAGTAGACGATAAAATTGGTAAAATAATATCTGCGAAAATAGCAAATAAGTTGAAAAAATGGTGGATATTATAAACTCTGAAAGATTAGTGACAGTATTTCTGGAGATAAGGATTCCTTTGAAGAACTAACAGAAGTTTAAAACAAAATGTTTTACAGGATTTTACGTATGCACCAGTTGTCTCAACAGACGTAGAAAGAAGCCTCTCCACATATAAGGCCATGCTATCAGATAGACGAAAATCGTTTTCTGTTAATAACTTACAAATGGCATTTGTTGTGCATTGTAACAATATTTGGAAGAAATCTGATAACGTATAACATGTGCATTAATAAATCACACTCATTGTAAAGAAAAGGAAAAACAAAAAACTATTTTTCAAGTGCTTTTACGAATAGAATAACATGAACCCGTTACAAATAAACAGTGATTTTGTTTGCGTTCTGTATGAAATCATACATGTATACAGTATATTATTTGTTTAGGATGAAATGGTTAACTAGTTTTGTAATTTTGAAATCTTACTAAAGTATCTGTAGGAAATTAATTGTAGAAACGTTAGAGAACTGTGTCATTTCTACTGGGTGTTCATTTCAAAGTGTGTCATGACATCACTGTTGTTGGGTCACCGATTTGAAGCGAGTTTCAGCTTATATGTCAGAGAAGTTGCCTATTATTTAAGGCGTTCTTCAATCTGAACTTGAGAACGTGTACGGTATAACTTGAACGTCGTAGCAACAGATGGCGGTCTGTACGGTCTGTGTGCTACCATAACCTCTTTCGAACTGTGTTTTGCGCCGGCAAGTCGTACGCAGGGTATTTGTTATCATCGGTTGCGTACGGTAACATTCCACAACACAAATCAAATGCTCCGTGTCCATGTTGACCGTCGAAGTTAATGTCAACAAATACGTAAGTAATCGTCTTAACCCTCTCCCCTTATCCCGACAGTACGTATTTCGAAACAGTTCACATTCCTGCCACTACCGGCGTTACCGTACGTATCGGCACGTACTCTTCAGAAAGAATGAACGCCGTACTTGCTAGCCAACTTCTCTGCCTCTTAGATTATACACCTGAGCTGCGGAAGTGTAGGAAGATTGAATTCTCTAGGCTCATCAGCTAGCCACATGACGGCATACAGCGAACCAAGACACATTTTGAACTGAACACCCAGTATTGTGTCGTCTGTACGTCAACACATCGTGTACATGGCCGTCGCTTGTACACAGGGAACACGCCGAGTAACGTCGGAACCCTTGCTATGATGCCATTCTGTCTGTCATGTGCTCCGTCTGCACCGCTCTAGTCATTATTGTCTTTTGATAATTTAAATTCTCTCCTGCGCTATTTGTATTGCACGTGCGTGAAGTACGATGTGGCAATGTTGTACGCTGCCTTGCTCTCTCTATCTGTCTCTCTCGACGCAAACGCTAGCAGACAACCCGCCTTCCGAATTGCCGTGGACACTAGTTGAACGGCATGTCCCATTACAATAAAGGTAATACTACATGCCTTGCTACCTGTGTGTTTATAATATAGGCCTAACACATTATGTCTCGTTTGTAACTCTCTAGGCGTATGTAGGTCTGTTATTCTGTTGTAAAAATTTGAGTCTTTCATTATACTCGTATCTATTGCCTAATCTTATCTATCCTAGATTAAATTATCCTAAGTTTACTCGTCTAAATTTATAACATTGACATAGTTTGTGAATGTATGCGCATGTTCTTGCATTATTTTAAGCTTTGTGAAAGTCCACTTGCCAGTTTTCCTTAACATTTCCCGCTGGAACGCTATAATCTTTTCGGGCACTCGAAAAGGAGGTGGTCGACGGTCTGTTCCTCTGCTCCACACGTACACGACGGGTTGTCCCTCAGCTTGAATCTGTATAAGTAAGCACCGGTTTTTCCATGTCCAGTTAGGAAAGTTGTGACCTTTCCATTCAGTGGAATGTTAACGGCTCACTGGCGAAGTAGATAAAATCTAACTTTACTCTTTTTACTATACATTCTATAACTATTCAATGATCACAGTTTCAGAAAATTTTACCAGCGCAACATTCTTAATTAAGTACAAAATTCTGGAACTTCAATAACATGAGAATTTAACACTTATTATAGAAATCTACATTTTTTTGTTTATTTAGGCAAAACATGTTAGTGAAAATATAAATATAAAGTGTTTTTAAAATAAGTTTGTTCATTTTTATACCAATTTTGTTTTAGTAATTATAAATTAAGGTATATTTACAAAGATAATATAGTCTTTCTGAAAATCGCGGTTTCACGGAACACAGTTTGAAAAACGTTCGCAAATCACAATGACTTCAAGAATTGACAACTCGGCTAAGGGTTTATCCCTTGCGCGTGCCTGCAGTTAACTGGTGAAGGGTATGAGGGAAGGTCGTCATGTTTTCGTGCGAAGTATAACTCGTTGTTGCTTGCTGCCTGCTTTGCCAAGTGGTCGGCCAGCTCGTTCCCCCAAGTCCAACGTGCGCCTTGACCCATGCGAAGTGAATAGTCCAGTTTAATGTTTCCAGCTTTCTTACCTGTTTTCTAATTTCTTCTATCAAGTGGTGATGGTTATTGAAATTTCGCAACGAATCGAGTGTGATTCTGCTGTCGGTATGAATGGCTGCTGATTTTCGAACATCTTGCAGTTGTTGGAGTAATTCGAGCTGTTCTATGTATGTATGTATGTATGTATGTATGTATGTATGTATGTATGTATGTATGTATGTATGTATATATGTATGTATGTATATATGTATGCATGTATACGTATACATGTACAGGGACATAATTTTATTTTTACTTAAATTTTTATTGTACCTGAGTTTTTTAACGTACTTCACTCCCACCCCTTCTACTAACGAAGTTTCAACTGTCCTCCACACAGAACCAAGGTCGCATATAGTAAGCAGTACTGAGTTAGTGAGTATAGTACGTTCCAGAAATATGTTCACGTTTTCCAGTAACGAAAGAGCTTTCAATATTGAATCATATTTTCGCACAGGTACTGTCGTCCGTTTGCCTACGTCGCATCCCGATTTCCTCCACCTGCTTCTGCTCGCCTCTCTGTAAAGACTAGTGGCCGGGCTGTCTTAGCTCTTTTCTGAAAACATTAATTTCTGTTAGGAATTGGACGTCTACGTAATATTATACAACTGTTTAAAATAACTTAAATGAAAGAGCCTCGTTAAGTAATTGACTGACACGTGATTTCTCCCCTTTCTACGATTCTGTGACAAAACCACTTGGACGGACAGTAGACAGCATGTCTGAGTAGTTTTATCTTTGCGGTCGGGCAGAAGTGAAGATTGAATTTACAGTACGTAAGGTATTCTATAAAATAATTATTTCAACATGAGTTACTAGTACGAAGGACGAAACTGGTAATTGTAATTAGATTCAATATTCTATAGTGCGATAATATGCACAAAAGAACTGAAACCCGTATCGAAATGAACGGCCACCATTTTCAAAAATGTGTTTAAATATCCATATTATGATTATTTTTTAATTTAACTTCATTCTCTACATTGTACGCTAATGTGCTGTAGATAGTATAATATACACTGCATAATGAATACGTCCGCATGGATAGCTCAGTTCGTGAGTAAAACACTTATTGTTAATACTGTATTGTATTTTGATAAAACAAAAACCTAATGAAAATTATCAAACTCAAAATTGCGATATTTCCTAGTTTACGTAAATGGATGAACTACTTTTCTTCCCTCCTATACCTAGTAAAGTTATATGTTTGTATTTTACGCCAGTATCATCGAACTCCAGTCTCATCGAACTCCAGTCGTGGAAGGGGTAGCAAACGGAGTTTCCGGTCTTCGAGCGTTAATCCAAAGGTATAGCCAGGTTAATATTAAATATGTTAGTAAAAATAAAATGATGTCCCTGTACAATGTGTACTTATGCACGCATGTCTGTATCCATTTAGGCCTATGATTTCATATGGGTTTTTCTGTTATGCTTTAGCTTATATGAATGTATGTAAGCACGTAATTGTATGTAATTATGTTGTCATCTAACGATATATTCACGCGCATTTAACTTTTTTCTGTCCGAAAATAAAACTAAATGCTAGAATGCTTCTTCTAGCAACACATATTAACACATTAACATCCTAAGAAAATAGAAACGAAATACACAAAATGTACAAATGTTACATCTCTTTAACATATTAAAATATTGATATCCTAATAGAATAAAGCGAAATGGGGACATGTTACAGTTCCTAGAAACATATATTAACATTTTAAAAGAACTGAAGGGAAAAGTAGAAATGTTACACATTCTAGCAACGCATATTAACGCACTGGCATCTTGAAAGAAATGAAGCGAATTGTCGAAATGTTAGGGATACTATGAAAGAGTAATGGAACGGAGAAAAATTCTCTCCGGCGCCGGGATTTGAACCCGGGTTTTCAGCTCTACGTGCTGATGCTTTATCCACTGAGCCACACCGGATATAACTCCGACGCCGGTTAGAATCGTCTCAGATTAAGCTCCAACTCTTGGGTTCCCTCTAGTGGCCGCCCTCTGCACTACGTCATAGATGAACGCAGGACCGAAGTCCACACATGTGCTGAGGTGCACTCGATATGAGTGACTAGTTGGCCGGGATCTGACGGAATAAGCGCCGTCTTAAATCAGGAAGTGATTTACGCATATCATATATATTATTTTAATGTACCGAAGTACATATGATATTTCCATGCAGATATTCTGCGTCATCATACGATGAAAGAGTAATGGAACGGAGAGAATTTTTCTCCGTTCCATTACTCTTTCATCGTATGATGACGCAGAATATCTGCATGGAAATATCATATGTACTTCGGTACATTAAAATAAAATAATATATATGTTAGGGATACTGTATCTTAGCAACACATATTAACATATTATTGGCGTCGAATTCATAATAGAATAGGAGCGAAATGCACAAAATAATGTATATTAACATATTGGCATAATACAATAAAAGCAAAATAAACAAAATGCACAAACGTTACATCTCCTAGCAACACACATTAACATACGAGTATTGACGTCATAATAGAATAGGAGCGAAATGTACAAATGTTACATCTCCTAGCAACGCATACTAAAACTATATTGACATCCTAATGGAATAGAAGCGAAATGTAGAAATATTACGTCTCCTAGCATCACATATTAACATACTGACATCTTGAAAGAACTGAAGCTAACTGTAGAAATATTACATATCCTAGCACCATATATTGGCATCTTGGAATAACTGAAGCAAAATGTAAGTAGAAATTATACATATCCTAGTAACGCATATTAACATATTGGCAGCTTAAAAGAATTCAAGAGATTTGTTAGAATATGAATGTTTTATCCCTGATCACCAGGCTTCGAGACTTTGGACCCGATACAATAAGTTTACTGTGCATGCACTATAGGTTGTTGACTTGCTGCAGGTAGATAGAGATGTGTTGAGGTAACAACGTTGCTATTTAGAGTAGAGTACGGTAGTATGGAGAAACACACATATGTACATTCTGAAAGTAAATATGCATTACACAATGATAATGTCAAAAGAATGTGAAAAGCATTTATTCTCCTGTCTTTTATAAGCATTTGTGTTTAATTATACACAGTGTTAATGGTGGAAATAAACATGTAGCAATTTTAATTTCTTCATTTATCCTATTGGTCGTCTTTAGGAAGTGCAGTACAGTACCGAATTGCAATGTACCTACTACAAAATACATTCTCAGTGTCTCAAACGTAAATCTTTTTCGGTTATCTGCCAAAGTTTGTACTGTAGAAAGCTGCGCTCTACGTCGCATGGCTTGATAGGAGCAAAACGAAAAAACCTAACATCATTGCAGTCTGTAAGAGCCAGTTCTTTATTCTCGGGTGACTCTATGTCCACTAATTTGCTGTTTATGTTACACAATGTTCCATATCCTTTATTTTTACATAAAATTGATTTCCACTTCTGTTTTACACGTTCAGTAACCTTGTGCACTTGATGTCTCATTAATTCTCTGCATCATTTTCTAAATTAATTTGAGGGCTTCTGGCATCTCTTGCTCTGATTTTCCAACTGTGTAATAGTTTCAGACAGTTTGAAAATAGGTTTGTATGAAAACCAAATTATTCGTCAGAACCTTCAAATCCAGAGCGTTTTCCTTTGCGTATTTGTTGGCATTTATTCTACAGTACCCCCACCCACTGTACGCTTTACCACTATACTCAGTACGCTGTTATGCAGATTTCCCACTGAACTGCTCTATTGGGTCCGAAGTCTCGAAGCCTGCTGATCACGTATATAATAGAGTGGCCATCGTAATGTTAAAAACGGTAGCATGTGGAAGAGAACAATACCAGGATCGCCACAGCCGATTTAAAACAATCGCTAGATGGAAGTACAGTTGCTCCATGCAATTCAAATGGGAGTTACGACGTCACTCCTTCTACTGTCGTTAGATGGCAGTATGTAGTAAACTTGATAAAAGTTATTGCCGTCAAACCTATAATGCTGAGCAATCTGTTATTATAGTGATCAGAGTTTTTATCTACTAGCAACGTACCCATGTATATTATTAACATACTCACTTCAAGAGAAATGTCTTTTATCTCCTAGAAACGCATATTAATATATGGCATCCTCGCGTATTGTTTCTATGTTTCTAATTTCTACTAGTGGCTTGTGCAGCAAATGCTGCTGCAAACTAAGTTCGTTAGACGTTCAAATAAAAATTTTTCAGATTTATTTTCAATGAAGCATGCTTGTCTTTTTGATAGTTATTTGCTTCCATAATAATGAAACATACTCCCTCTGAATGGATTTTTTTAGGCCAAATACTTTTTCTTGAACCTATCCAACTTCAGTTTTTGAGTTTCAACGCGAAAACGCAAGTATCAATGTCAGGACGATAGCAATAGCTATTTCAGGTCATGTGGATTGTAGGAAAAAGTTAAAAAAATGTCAGGTTTGCTAAGCTTTCGAACAATAGCATTTTCGTTTAGCTGCTGCATGTAGAACTTGAAATGTAGAGCGCAAAATCATTTTATCCTACTAAGAGATCTTGCTGAAATGATCTGGAGACTACAAAATTTTCTAGGCCTCTTATTTTATTAGTAAGTAATACCTTTTTATATTTTTTTGCGCTCTTTCGAGCCAATACTGAAGACAATGACACATATCAATATCTACACTACACCGCCATTAAGTATATGAAAAAGACCCAACCCCACTGGTTTAATAAGTATAAAAATATTTGATTTTTAATAATATTATTATCTTACTTAAGTTTTGTAGTTTTATATATAGCAGTCACTCAGTAAATTATAGAAATGAAGATCTAAATTAAGATATTCTCTACATTTACTTACATAACCTCAGAACGTTTCACTTTCATGTCATCAACATAGCATCAATATTATTATTTACAATTAATGAAGAACAGACGCATCATGATATTAACTGTGATAATATTTAATTTCTAATGGTAATAATGTCATCAAACCACCTCAAGTTTCGTAGATTTGAATACCCAATACACAGCTGTACTCAGAAAATTATACACTTTAGAATAAGTTTTTAATAACAAATTGAATTGAGCTCTAAATATGTCGGTAATCCTGCAGGTCATGGCCTTCGTGTAATAGCATATTGTTTATTGTAGGGTATGTTTTGTTCTGAAATTCAATCAAGTCGGCCGTGAGTCAACAAAATTAGTTCTCAAAACTGACAACAGATGGATTTTGTAAAATAGGAAAATTATGTAGGAAAATTGACATTTCACTGAAAACTACTACTTTTCCGAAAAACTTCGGGTTCCAAGCTTCAAAATGAGGGGCCATTTATTAAAATCCGTTCAGCCGTTTTCGTATAATTTCCATTACCAGTTCAAATTATATATATAGATTACTTACCGGTTATTAGCATATAAGCCACTTTAATGTTGTTTTTCTTTTGTTCAATTTATAGGAACAAAATGTTTATCTCCTAGCAACATATCGATACATTAGTCTACATACATCCTGAAAGAAGTGGTTTTGAAATGTTGTATTTCGTAACAGCGTGCTACATTAGCATATTGACATCATAGAAGAATGAAAACGAGACGCAGAACGTACGTATGTAGGCCTATACTATCAACGCACATTAACACACGAGGTCTTATTTCTGAAACGCCTGGAGTAGCTTCATGTGCAGCGAAGACACGGCTGTCCTATAGGCAATAATCGATTGGCAGGAAGAGGCCACCCGACCCAATTCTGCAGTCTGCAGGGTCTTAGAAGAGAGGACGTAATCCAATAACAGATCAAAAGCGAAGTCCTTCCTCCTCTGGCATGAAGCGTGAGCATTTTAACTCCCGTTCTAGATCCAGTCAAGAGGACGAAACGGCGATATTCATGGACCGAGTTAGGCCTCGCTGCAGAATCTCCTTTCACTACTACATGCTTCCTATTTCTACAAAAAAAGAGAATGATGATCAGCAAGAAAAAGCTAACATTCTAATGTGCGTACCTATCTTATTGTTTGATATTGTTTATTGTCTCAATTTATAATGTACGTACCTATAGTAGTTCTGAATAAACTGTTAAGGCAACAATAGATAATAGTGTAATAGTCATTGTTGCGTAGTAGATATACTATATCGATGGCTAAGAAGTGATACCCCACATATGCAAATTTGCAGACGAATAAAAACATTGTTTCAAAAATTATTTTTTTTCTCGAACTACAGTATTTATACATGTTCCTGCTTTGCAAGAGCTACTCGAACACAAAATATTAGTTAACAGTCCAATTTTGTAAAAAAAAATAATAATAATAATAATATAGTTAATCTCAATTATAATGTACGAGTAAATGACCATTTTTTATAGATACGAGGTATTACTTCTCAGCCATCGATATGTAGCTAATTTTTCGCAAATTTACATAAAATTGTTATGTAATAAGTAACCTCTCTTTCTGTGATAAGTAGCACCACTGTCTCTGACAAGTAGCCCTACTGTCTATAATAAGTAGCCCCACTGTATGTGATAGTCTAAATAGCAACACTGTCTCTGACAAGTAGCCCTACTGTCTATAATAAGTAGCCCCACTGTATGTGATAGTCTAAATAGCAACACTGTCTCTGACAAGTAGCCCCACTGTCTGTAATATGTACTTCCACTGTTTGTGATAAGTAGCACCACTGTCTCTGACAAGTAGCCCCACTGTCTGTAATATGTACTTCCACTGTTTGTGATAAGTAGCACCACTGTCTGTAATATGTACTTCCACTGTTTGTGATAAGTAGCACCACTGTCTCTGATAAGTAGCCCCACTGTCTGTAATATGTACTTCCACTGTTTGTGATAAGTAGCACCACTGTCTCTGACAAGTAGCCCCACTGTCTGTAATAAGTACTTCCACTGTTTGTGATAAGTAGCACCACTGTCTCTGATAAGTAGCCTTACTCTATATAATAAGTAACCCCACTGTCTGTGATAAATAGCAACACTGTCTCTGACAAGTAGCCCTACTGTCTATAATAAATAGCCCCACTGTATGTGATAGTCTAAATAGCAACACTGTCTCTGACAAGTAGCCCCACTGTCTGTAATAAGTACTTCCACTGTTTGTGATAAGTAGCACCACTGTCTCTGATAAGTAGCCCTACTCTATATAATAAGTAACCCCACTGTCTGTGATAAATAGCAACACTGTCTCTGACAAGTAGCCGTACTGTCTATAATAAGCAGCCCCACTGTATGTGATAGTCTAAGTAGCACAACTGTCTCTGATATATAGCCCTACTGTCTGTAATAAGTACTTTCACTGTTTGTGATAAGTAGCAACACTGTCTCTGATAAGTAGCCCTACTCTATATAATAAATAACCCCACTGTCTGTGATAAGTAGTAGCACCACTGTCTCTGATAACTAGCCCTACTCTATATAATAAGTAACCCCACTGTCTGTGATAAGTAGCAACACTGTCTCTGATAAGTAGCCCTACTCTACATAATAAGTAACCCCACTGTCTGTGATAAGTAGCACCACTATCTCTGATAAGTAGCCCTACTCTACATAATAAGTAACCCCACTGTCTGTGATAAGTAGCACCACTGTCTCTGATAAGTAGCCCTACTCTATATAATAAGTAACCCCACTGTCTGTGATAAGTAGCACCACTGTCTCTGATAAGTAGCCCTACTCTATATAATAAGTAACCCCACTGTCTGTGATAAGTAGCACCACTGTCTCTGATAAGTAGCCCTACTCTATATAATAAGTAACCCCACTGTCTATGATAAGTAGCAACACTGTCTCTGATAAGTAGCCCTACTGTCTATAATAAGAGCCCCACTGTATGTGATAGTCTAAGTAGCACAACTGTCTCTGATAAATAGTCCTACTGTCTGTAATAAGTACTTTCACTGTTTGTGATAAGTAGCACCACTGTCTCTGATAAGTAGCCCTACTCTATATAAGTAACCCCACTGTCTATGATAAGTACTAACACTTTCTCTGATAAGTAGCCCTACTGTCTGTAATAAGTAGAACGAGTGTCTCTGATAAGTAGCCCTACTCTATATAATAAGTAACCCCACTGTCTATGATAAGTACTACGAGTAACACTTTCTCTGATAAGTAGCCCTACTGTCTGTAATAAGTAGCACGACTGTCTCTGATAAGTAGCCCTACTCTATATAATAAGTAACCCCACTGTCTATGATAAGTAGCAACACTGTCTCTGATAAGTAGCCCTACTGTCTATAATAAGAGCCCCACTGTATGTGATAGTCTAAGTAGCACAACTGTCTCTGATAAATAGTCCTACTCTCTGTAATAAGTACTTTCACTGTTTGTGATAAGTAGCACCACTGTCTCTGATAAGTAGCCCTACTCTATATAAGTAACCCCACTGTCTATGATAAGTACTAACACTTTCTCTGATAAGTAGCCCTACTGTCTGTAATAAGTAGAACGAGTGTCTCTGATAAGTAGCCCTACTCTATATAATAAGTAACCCCACTGTCTATGATAAGTACTACGAGTAACACTTTCTCTGATAAGTAGCCCTACTGTCTGTAATAAGTAGCACGACTGTCTCTGATAAGTAGCCCTACTCTATATAATAAGTAACCCCACTGTCTGTGATAAATAGCAACACTGTCTCTGATAAGTAGCCCTACTGTCTGTAATAAGTAGAACGACTGTCTCTGATAAGTAGCCCTACTCTATATAATAAGTAACCCCACTGTCTATGATAAGTACTACGAGTAACACTTTCTCTGATAAGTCTACTGTCTGTAATAAGTAGCACGACTGTCTCTGATAAGTAGCCCTACTCTATATAATAAGTAACCCCACTGTCTGTGATAAGTAGCAACACTGTCTCTGATAAGTAGCCCTACTGTCTGTAATAAGTAGCCTCACTCTCTGTGATGAGTAGAACTACTGAGTAGTCCAACTACCAGTACTATTTAACGAAAATGAACGAACTTTTGTGTAACTTTCAAACGTTCCTATTGGCGGTGAAAGTAATTTTATCCAGACTGTAGAGCAAGTGAACTCCCCTAAATTCCAGCCAAAATTGTAACCAAAGGTACGATATGAACAAAACCTGTCTAATAGTTTCAAAATGATCTGTATAAGTTACAAATACATGTAGGAGTAGTACATTACGATACAAGTGTGGTAAGTGCATTGTAACAGAATCGAGAAAAGAGTGTAAAGAAACGAGGCGAAACCGAGTTTTTCCGAGGTTTTTTTTTTTTTTTTTCAGTTTCCGAGATTCTGTTACGCACTTAACGCATGTATTGCATATTATTTTTTAGCTATCGCCATTTAAGTAAATTTGTTTTTAAACTATTTGAATATTGCATAAATTTGTTTCACAAGGAAAAATTTCTCCTATTAGAAAGTTTTGAACATCGTTGCCAAGGCATTATATACGATATTTTGTTTCAGTGTAAATAGCCATTTTTGTTTCCGATAATGAAATTTGTATTAATTTGATCAATATATGAGTTTAATTAAAAGTTGGAGAGGTAGAAGGGAAGTCTAACAAAATATATATAAATGTGTATGAGGTATTTGTTAACTGGTTCAACAGGAAAAGTGTGGAATAACTCTTCTCGGGTTCTCAGCCAGGTGAGTTGGAGACTCAAGTCATACAAGGAAAAGTGTGGAAATAAATGAGAACAATTTATTGGTTTATTTTGTATTAAGGAGTAATGTAGGTACTAAAATCTCATATCTCACCGGCAACATTTAATAATTGTACGAATTGTAATACTTACTTACTGGCTTTTAAGGAACCCGGAGGTTCATTGCCGCCCTCACATAAGCCCGCCATTGATCCCTATCCTGAGCAAGATTAATCCAGTCTCTACCATCATTATCCCACCTCCCTAAAATCTATTTTAATATTATCTTCCTATCTACGTCTCGGCCTTCCCAAAGGTATTTTTCCCGCCGGCCTCCCAACTAACACTCTATATGCATTTCTGGATTCGCCCATACGTGCTACATGCCCTGCCCATCTCAAACGTCTGGATTTAATGTTCCTAATTATGTCAGGTGAAGAATACAATGCGAGCAGCTCTGTGTTGTGTAACTTTCTCCATTCTCCTGTAACTTCATCCCTCTTAGCCCCAAATATTTTCCTAAGAACTTTATTCTCAAACACCCTTAATCTTTGTTCCTCTCTCAAAGTGAGAGTCCAAGCTTCACAGCCATAAAGAAAAACCGGTAACATAACTGTTTTATAAATTCTAACTTTCAGATTTTTTGACAGCAGACTAGTTGACAAAAGCTTCTCAACCGAATAATAACAGGCATTTCCCATATTTATTCTGCGTTTAATTTCCTCCCGAGTGTCATTTATATTTGTTACTGTTGCTCCAAGATATTTGAATTTTTCCACCTCTTCGAAGGATAAATCTCCAATTTTTATAGTTCCATTTCGTACAATATTCTGGTCACGAGACATAATCATATACTTAGTCTTTTGGGGATTTACTTCCAACCCTATCGCTATGAATTGTAATATCACCTTTAATTTTTCTAAATAAAGCCTCCATTTGTTACTACTTACCGCACTAGTACGGTAATTATAAAACCTCTGTGGGTTGTTTGTATTAAATATCGTACAGTCAGTGAACACATATTTGTGCAATTGACAAAGTCAAATAATGCGGTATTGTCAACTTATGAAGCATGTAAACAACAGTAGTAAGTATGATAAAAAAAGGGCATGATCATCCAAAAACTAGTTTTTCGATATTAGTATTGCTTACAACGTATTTTTTTTTCTAAAATTTCGTAATATATTCGTCTCTTTTACACTTCGCTTAATGAGATATTATAAAATTTCACAGTTCCTATAGGCGGTCGAACTCAGATCTTTGGTTGAAAACCCGCGAGAGACAGAGCTACAGCTTGCTAAAAAATCGTTAATGCAAATAAAGCGTTTGACCCCAGGGGGCGGTGAACTCAATTATTGAAACATTACACGCACAGGCAGGCAGTCTCCAGAGGACTGTGATGCGTGCTCCTCTCAACGAACAATAAAATGTTGAACTCCGTCCATATGCAAACCCATCAATCCTGCGTGGCTGCGGGACACGACGTCGATTCCCACAAAGCATAAACGGGCTCCTCTTTCAAATGTTCATTGAAGCGCAACGTTATCAGGTGAGCAAAGAATCTCCAGTGTAAAATATAAAGCTTTTCAGTTCAATGCTACTGAGAAAGGCGTACATACTTTAAAACCAGACAGCTTTTTAAATTTAGTTCTATGTTCAGCAACCATTTGGGAAAAGGAAATTGTACCAGAACAATGAAAGGAGTCCATAATCGTATCTATCTCTAAGAAGGGGGACAAGACTAACTGTAGTAACTATCGAGGAATATCACTTTTGTTGATGTCGTACAAAATTTTGTCCAATATTCTTTCGAGAAGATTAACTCCATATGTAGATGAAATAAATGGGGATCATCAGTGTGGTTTTAAGCGTAATAGATCAACTATTGACCAGATATTTTGTATTCGACAGATAATGGAGAAAAAATGGGAGTATAAGGGTACAGTGCATCAGTTATTCATAGATTTCAAAAAGACATATGACTCTGTTAAGAGAGAAGTTTTATATGATATTCTTATTGAATTTGTATTCCCAAGAAACTAGTCCGATTAATTAAAATGTGTCTCAGTGAAACATACAGCAGAGTCCGTATAGGTCACTTTCTGTCGGATGTGTTTCCAATTCACTGTGGGCTAAAGCAAGGAGACGCACTATCACCTTTACTTTTTTACTTTGCTCTAGGGTATGCCATTAGGAAAGTCCAGGATAACAGAGAGGGTTTGGAATTGAACGGGTTACATCAGCTGCTTGTCTATGCGGATGACGTGAATATGTTAGGAGGAAATCCACAAACGATTAGAGAAAACACGGGAATTTTACTGGAAGCAAGTAACGAGATAGGTTTGGAAGTAAATCCCGAAAAGACAAAGTATATGATTATGTCTCATGACGAAAATATTGTACGAAATGGAACTATAAAAATTGGAGATTTATCCTTCGAAGAGGTGGAAAAATTCAAACACCTGGGAGCAACAGTAACAAATATAAATGATACTTGGGAGGAAATTAAACAATAAATATGGGAAATGCGTGTTATTATTCGGTTGAGAAGCTTTTATCATCCAGTCTGTTGTCAAAAATTTGAAAGTTAGAATTTATAAAACAGTTATATCATCGGCTGTTCTTTATGGTTGTGAAACTTGGACTCTCACTTTGAGAGAGGAACACAGGTTAAGGGTGTTTGAGAATAAGGTTTGTAGGAAAATATTTGAGGCTAAGAGGGATGAAGTTACAGGAGAATGGAGAAAGTTACACAACACAGAACTGCACGCATTGTATTCTTCACCTGACATAATTAGGAACATTAAATCCAGACGTTTGAGATGGGCAGGGCATGTGGTACGTATGGGCGAATCCAGAAATGCATATAGAGTGTTAGTTGGGAGGCCGGAGGGAAAAAGACCTTTGGGGAGGCCGAGACGTAGATGGGAAGATAATATTAAAATGGATTTGAGGGAGGTGGGATATGATGATAGAGACTGGATTAACCTTGCTCAGGATAGGGACCAATGGCGGGCTTATGTGAGGGCGGCAATGAACCTCCGGGTTCCGGGTTCCTTAAAAGCCAGTAAGTAAGTAAGTAAGTAAGTAATGGTGTTGAGAAGTATCTTCAACCACAAACAGTGAAATACTGGCTAGGAAAAAACATTTAAATAATTTTATTACGATCAGCAACATCAAACCGTCATGCATGTTGTTACTACTTGTTGATCTGTGTACAATACGTATTAGATATCAATAAATAGTCGAGATTGATGTGCCCTTACCTTTATCGGGAATTTCGAAATTAAAACAGTTTTGTTATACACAGTACTATACAGTACGGCTAAATAAAAATAAATAAGCAAAGAAATTATGTTTTGATGAAATCCAGAATACCACTAAATATTGGTCTAAAACTTCAAAATTAACCCAAATATGCATTAGTAGAGTCAGAAAGTACTCGAACTTAGGGTGGAAACGTTATGCTCTGTAGGCAACTTCTCCGTGTGGTATATGGCCTACTGTCCTGGCGTATGGACTCAGTGTGCCGACAGACTTCTGCCCCATGCAAGTTACACTCAACTTATATTAAGGACAGCACAATCATGCATCATGCTACAGACTTTTAAATACAAGTCTGCGAGAAGAAGGGAACTTGGACGTCCGAAAAGAAGATGAAAATCTATTTCAGTTCAAGGATTTTGATCCTAATATACCGCTTAACACACAACAACACGATCGAGTAACATAGCATATTCTACCATATTGTACTACACGATTGCTGCTGCTATGAAAGATTTTAAGTTAATCATATTACTGTGTACTATACTTTTGAATTAAATGCACATAATTTGTCACCACTCAATGTTATTACATTTTATATTATAGACTTGGTTATTTAATCTTGAAAACTCTGATGTTACATATTTAATAACCATACAAGTCATATTTTACAACAATTTATTGTTTATTTTTAACTCTTGTCTATCTACACACATACATTAGGATAGAACGTTAAATTTACCAGATTTGGAAAGTTTTCATTGCGTGTTTTCATCGTTACGAGACCTGATGATACCATTTTTACGGCGAAAATGTTCGTCTCTTGTAATGCAATAATACATCCCATTTTATGTCATAATTTAATGACTTGAATGGTTTATGATAAATAGATAAGTAATTTGACGGTAGTAAATATGCTTACATATATTCATTGTGTAATAAACCAGATCACATATAGATTGATCATTCCTATGTTAAAATCGGTTGCCTTTTGAAGAGAACAGCCAGGATCGCCACCAGTCCGCCATAAACGAACACGAGATGGCAGTACAGTCGCTAACGCAATTCAAATGGAAGTTATGACGTGACTCCTTATGTAACAACTAGATGGCAGCATAGTAAACCTGACAAAAGTTGTTACCGTCAAAGCCTATAACGCCGAGCAATCTGGGTATATATGATCTAGGGCAGCCATGGCAAAAATGTGACTCACGAGCACATTGTGGCTCGCAATGAAAGCTATGCATTTCTCTTGCTTCCTACCTCCCTCAACTCCCACCCTCTCACTCACTGGAGTCAAACTCCGTTCCATTTGTATTTGTCTCTCACCTGCGAGTAGCGTATCGTCGCAATGTCTCTCTCGAAACCATGTACCTCTACACAAACGAAAGTTTCAAGTAGGATGGGAGGACGCAATTTTTGCTGCCAATATGATGAGAATATTAAATGTATGATTTGTTCACAAGTATTACGAGGAAAACGATTATATAACATAAAATGGCATTATACTACATGTTACTGATGAAACATTAAAAGGTTGTGTTATTATTGTTAATATGATTATTATTATTATTATTATTATTATTATTATTATTATTATTATTATTATTATTATTATTATTATCTCTGTACGTCGATATTTTTTCAGCAGATGTACGAATAATGCGGTTAGGTCTTCAATTTAAACTCACAGATTTACAATATAATATTAAGTGAAAGCTAGATGTAAGGACTTGACAAATGTTGAACTTTTCAAATATTTTTTTCAAAAAATAAATATCCGAAGCTTCGTTCTTTCGCTTGCTCTGTTGAAGCCATGTTCGCTACAACTTACGTTTGTGAAAAATTATTATTAACAATGAAAATAGTAAAAACGAAATTTAGACCACGACTGACAGACAAATACCTTCGTGATCAACTACGACTGGCAGTAAGTGACATAATTCCTGAATTTGAAACTCTGTCGCAGAGACATTCTGAAGACAGTTAATTTTAGGTTGTGATAATGTGTCCTATGTTTTCTTATTAATTTCTTTCTTCGTTACACGTAATAAACATTAGTTTGTAACCTTATACTGTATAAAATTACATTTAAGTGCTTGAAAATCCGTTAATAAGTCAGACAGTTGCTTCACTTCCCCTTCGGGTGTCCGCCTCCCTCTATAGGTGCTATGCACGTTGCAGGTTACACAGTGGCTCGGCGTACGATGACATTTTCGCCACGGCTGATCTAGGGTAATATCTATACTTATCGGACCAAATATATCTTTGAAAATGTCTTTGTAGCGCTAACTGATGATGATGATGATGATGATGATGATGATGATGATGATGATGATGATGATGATGATGATGATTTATAAACAGTAATATCCGCAACATGATAAACTGAATTATTGAGAAACGCGTATGAAACATGACAAAATACTGGAAACTTCGTGACATTTATTTTGTTTATTAAAATGATAAATCGATCCACCATCGTAACACAATAGTAACAAAAAGTTAATCCAATCGAAAGCTCTTTTCCAACGTACATTTCTGATTCTTTCTGACGCCATTCCCAATCACTGATCCATAAACACTGCTACCTAGAATCGTAAAATTCTCCAGTACTAACAAATTGTATGAAAATCACTCCAAGAGGCGAGCTAACATTACGTTAGAAAAAGTCGGGCTTACTGGGCACTCTCAGTCTGAAGGAGATCCCGGATCTTAGATGAGATTCGCATCTAATGCCACAAAGAGAAAATATAATACAGACCAAAGCCCTTAAGGTGGAGCGGGCGAGGAGGAAAACGTTGTAATCCATTAATAACCAAAACGGATTAATCCTTCAACCAACACTAAGTATAGACACAAGTTATTTTTGTATTCCTTTATCCTACCAAGAAACACCCCTCACCCGAAACCTTTTTTGACAAATTACATAACAGTACAAAGAGAAAACTATGATGTAAGAGAGGGGTAAGAAAGGAGGGGGTGCAATCCTGTGAAAGGGAAAGTAAAGAGCGAGGAGGCATATAACACCGAAGTAGTTCCTTAGGAACTGCAAGAGGGCGGTGAATAAAAAGGAAGGTGAAACAGTGAGAAGGGAGGAGGGGTGAAATTAATAATGTCATGTCCAGGCCGAGGGGTAATCCGAGACGTTCCCTGGGGAAGTTCTTGGTCAGACCCTAACTCAATTGTCTGACTGCTCTCGGAGCATTGCTGGGCTCAGGTGATTCCACACTCTTGTTACAATCACACAATTTCCTCCCTTCTGTCTGACCCAACGTTGCACTTAAACTAGCTAAGATCGTTAGCAAGGACTCCACCTAGGGCCTGTTTCTCAAAAATACTTGCTTAGTAGTTCACCAGTTACTAGTTAGCAGAGTATATTTCACCAGCTCTAGTAGATTCTTTTTCTCAAACTATTTTACCAGTCTAGTAACTTGTGACAATTTTTCACTAGTCACATGATCTCTTTCACTAGTCAGCTGATTGAGTTCATTTGTTTATAGTCATTGGTAGGTATTGTTATTTGAGGTTAGAAGGCTAAGTTGTTTGTGTTTTGGTTTTTATTTCTCTTTTCGGTTGAAATTCCATCAATTGAAAGCAAATTAACTATAATAAATATTATTAATGAATCAAAGAATACACTATTCAGTGCTTTTTCAAGCATAATAACAAAAAAATTATAAAGTAAACGAATGGACAAAAAATGTTGTAATGTGTGAGGCTGTGGGACTGATACCTGAGAACAAAGATTATGCATACGTTAGGAACACTTACTGGCCCAACATTAAGAAAGCAACTTTGATAAGTAGGAATTCAAGTTCACAGTTACAATCATAATATGAACATATTATCTAGCTAGTGGGTCTACTGCCGACACGAATGCCACTTATGACTTGATGAAGAATTCGCTAATTTTTTTTTAATTTTACATTTGATCTAATTCATAAATTAGTGTCGTTTTATATTTAATTTGTAGGTTAAAGTTGACAATGCCGGAAGAACTGGCAGTGGAGGAGGAAAGCTAGCAAAATTACTGCAGTTGATGAATTCGTATTAGATTATTAGAAAAAAAGTCTGCATGTGTTGTTGGTCTAGGACAGAAACACTATATGGCATTGGAAAATAATCAACATCCCAATTTGTAGAGCAATTTTGCTGATAATGCATGACTTCCATTTGTGTCTCTTGTTATGGCACGTTCCACTATATTTAACAGCTCTTCAAGCTTTTCAGCACTTTATCTAAACTGTTCATTATATTTAAACAGTGCTAGCTCTTCTCACAACTACTTCATCACTTCAATCGGAATCACTAAAACACATAATATATTTAAAACATATAAATACAATATTTTGTTTTAATTATCTGAGAATGGTTGTCTCTGGTAACTGATAATATAGAAATCACCAGTCTTTAGAGTCTTGTAGGAATATTCCTGTTAAATACTAGTATAATCAACTAGATTACCATTTTGAGAAACAAAATCACTTGTGAAATGGTGAAATCGACTAATATTACTAGTCTCTGAACTAGTAACTACTACTTTACCCTTGTAGTTTCCAGAAACACAGACTTGTAAAAAAAAACTAATATTACTACTGTACAGACTAGTATTACTAGTCCGTGAGTTTTGAGAAACAGGCCCCTAGCTGCTTCCACCGTTAGCCTACTCTGTGCCGTTGGCACGTTATGCTTAGTTGGTTACTATGAAGTGTTAGCCTTATCTGAATGATGTTGTTGTTTATTGACATTACTGGCTTTGAGCCAGAGGCCGTTTTAGGGTCTTGTACGCGCAGGACGCCCTCTCCAGCCATTGTACATAAATAATAATAAAAATATATTTACACACTGTATATGACACTATTTTGGCATAAGTGCCAGTAGGTGTGTGAGTGCGGTGATTGGCTTTTATTTATTTTATTTTATTTTATTTTTTACTTTATTTTTTTTTGTTTTAATTATTTTGGTGTAGGCCTAATTTGTTAATTTGCGATGCTTAAGGAATGGTGAACGGGACAAGAGTTCGGGGTAAAAGATATCAGTTGATAGACAGCATTAAGGTATGATATGGGGAGATTAAGAGGAAAGCAAGAAAGGGAAATGCTGGGTTTGCAGTTAAAGACCTGCTCTTGGGCAGAACACTGTGCATACAGACATACATACATTTTTCTTTTTTTTAGTGGACCATTAGTCTAATCTGGAGAGCTAGCTGTTTATTTAGTCTAATACCCATCCCTTAATTAATTTTCATTTTAGCCTAATCTGGGTTGTAATCATAATAATAATAATAATAATAATAATAATACAAGATACGGTGAGAAGAGCATTCCCAATTTCTGTCTATAAGAAAAGAAAAAAAATCGTTAATACCTTTCGGGGATATACAGAGTGTCCCAAATTGATGTATACACTCTTTAAAATACTATTTCACAGCAAAGAAATGAGATAGAAATACGATTTTTGCTATTTATGATTCAGAAGGCAGTGGAAAGCATGGCAACACGTTCGTCTGTTTATAAACAAACATGGTGGTGCAATTATCGTTCCATGAATGTAAGTGGATACTGAAATGTTGTTGGAAAATGGAGAATGTTGTTGAGGTTCAACGACGATGAACGGTTGAATTTGGAACAAAACTATCATCAAGGTTAACTATCACAAGAATCCGAGACAAGTTTGAAATCGACGGAACGGTGCAGGATATGTTGAAAGGGCGGTGCGGAAGAAAAATTTCCACCGATAACGAGAGTGTTGATGCAGTCATGCAGGCTTTTGCACAATCCCCAAAGATGTCCATGAGGCAATGTGAGATTGGTATCAGCAAATCCAGTGTTCATCTAATTTTGCGAGCTAAAAAATAGAAGCCTTACATTCTGAGACTTGTCCACGTACTAAATGAGGACGACCCAGAGATGGATAGGACGAAGAGGAAGTGCTGCGGAGTTCCTGCCTCGATCTCCGGATTTAACCCCTCCAGACTTCTACCTATGGGGAGCTCTAAAGGACACAGTGTACGCCACAAAACCACAAACACTGGAGGAACTGAAAGTTCAGATTGAACATGCCTGTAATGATATTCCGTTAGCAACAATCCAGTTGGTATGTCGCTCTGTTGTACGTCGTTGCTGGGAGTGTAAAAAATGTTTGACTGACAAATGAAATTTGATGTGATCTAACGATTGTAATGATTGTTAAAGTTAGTATTGAGTAGATCAGAAAATAGATAACTCATATATTTTCTCCAATTTTTATAGCCACTAATATTCACCCTATATGATTAATTGTACTGTGGCGGAAGAGGACCATTTTGAACATGTACTGGCTTAAGAAATACAAAACCGCAAAAATCGTATTTCTGTCTCATCTCGCTGCTGAGAAATAGTATTTCAAAATGTGCATACATCAATTTGGGACACACTGTATTAATAACAATAATTTACCTGAAGATTTAACACCAAATGTTAAAAATTGTATTACTCATGTAATTCCAATATCAACATCTGGCTGTGAGAAAGTATTTATTTACTGCAATGAATGAAATGACAGAAAAAATCTTTTCTTTTGGAAAGAGCCAATAGTTTTATTTTCAGCAGCATGTTGGATCTCCGGTTAAGGAATTTAACCATTATACTTAGATCTATATGAAGTCTCCGTTAAGAGGAGGAAAGCGATCAGTAAATGAGATGTGACTGTATGCCGTAAGCCGAAAGGAAGACAAAGCATTATCAACAGATTTGGGCACTGTTAAAATAAAAGCGGCTTTCCCTAAATATAGGTATATCCCAACTAGAGCACTGTTTACTGTTTATTTTTAGTAGGTTATTTTACGACGCTTTATCAACAGCTTAGGTTATTTAGCGTCTGAATGAGATGAAGGTGATAATGCCGGTGAAATGAGTCCGAGGTCCAACACCGAAAGTTACCTAGCATTTGCTCATATTGGGTTGAGGGAAAACCCCGGAAAAAACCACAACCAGGTAACTAGCCCCGACCGAGAATCGAACCTTACTGTTTATAGTACCTCTAATCACATATATAAGATTGGACATTTCCATGTTATGAAATGGCAACATATAGGCTAAAAGAGAGAAACCACCAGGATCTCCACTGTCGAAAATAAATTTTCTGGTAACGACCGCTAGATGGAAGTACTGTTGCAAGCTATTACGACAGTCTAGTATATACAGTCACGAAGCTCAATACGTAGTAAATATGTATCCATAGATAGTTGCTAACCACTAGGATCGCTAATATCGCCTCATTACAGACAATGCGAAATAGTACCGGCACAGTCTATTGTTCCTAGCACCCTCACAACTCAAGCTTCGTGACTGTATATACTAGACTGTGCTATTATTCCATGCAATTCCATCAGGGTTACAACGTGAGCTCTTTTGCATTTCGCTAGATGGCAGCATGGTGAAATTGATAAAAGTTGTCTTGAAAGTGCATTAGACTGATCAATCTGTTATATGTGATTGGGGATAATATTTACATTCTAAATAATTCAACACGCGTCCGCTCATGTTACAGAATTCGACGTGTCTGCCGAAAGATTGAATCTATTAAACAAGTAGGTGGTGGTGGTGGTGGTGGTGGAAACTGACTTGTCACTTTTCCCAAGCACTACAGATATCTACTTTCGATTGGAGGTCGATGATAGCGCTACACGTGGCCTTTGCAGACAACAAAGAAGAGGAAAACTGTTTAGAAACTGAACTGTTTATCTGTTGGGACCATGTGGAACGTTGAAGTGGTCACTGGAGCAGTGTAACAGTCTTTGGAACAGTTGGAACAGGTTATATCACAAAACTGTTTCGATACGAAAGAGTTCCAATTGTGAAACAGTTTCAAATAAACTGTTCCAGTTGTTTTACCCATATCTATCTCTTTCTGATAGTTTATTCTTTCCCTTCTCGCACAGCTCACATGTCAGGTCTCGCCTCCTCATCTGTACAAGCTGTGACTTTCGGATATTATAATAGTACATTATGCAACGAGCCTATAATGAAGGTAATTAAGAAGCGAGTATGGATATTTATGAAACGAGCGCAAGCGAGTTTCATAATTTTCATACGAGCTTCTTAATTACCATTATAGGCGAGTTTCATACGACTTTTTATGCTCGACCATATTTCTAACTTGGTATTATTAATTTACTTTGTATCTGACCTTGACCAATGTCCCGTATGTTGTGAGATGTTGGCAGACGCGAAAGTATTGATTTTTTCCGAGGAACAGATGTTCACATTGACCTTGCTAGGCCATAAGAACCTACAGAGATAACATTGAAATTAAATTAGACATTGAAAAACGAGATGACAAATTGAATTTATTTGAATATTATTTACAATTAACGCTAATTATTATAGTAACAGAACATAACCTTCTGCGACAGTATTGGATTTCCAGCCTCCGTGACTTTTCGCTAATTCTCTTTCGATTGCATATCCGAGAATAATCTATACTTGCGGTTTTATAACGGTAGAAAGCTGACCTGTCATTGGCTGAACAGTTGTAACCTGAGTCGTCATTGGCTGAAAGACCTGACCTTTAATGAGTAGGTGTACTTTAATGACATGCATTAAAGATCTGCTACCAGGTGTGTAATTACTACATTTCGGCATGGTCGAACATAAAAATATTTCATATAATTATCACAAATCGAAAAAAGCCCGCTTCAGTACTGCGTGTAATTAACTGATGAATACAATTTCAATTCATGTAAGGGGTTATGAAGAACGTGACAAACACAACATAAATAGCTGAGAAAATATAGGCGTCACCGTTAATACGTTATCAGGAATGTAATTAAAACTCGCTAAAATGTTCATGCGCGAAGTCTGCAATAAAGAAATTAAAAATCCAGTCTCCGCGCCGGCCGGCTTCACGCAAGCCCTGCATAATGCATTCGGCCGCTTATCTATGCAAATTGCGCATTATGAACGCAATGAATTATTCAGTCGCGCAAGTCTACTGCATCACGAGACGCGTATCAACTGGTGCTGCTATTTGTTCTTTTCACAGCAGCGGCCATTGCATTGCTTTGAAATTTGATGCGTCTCCATTTTATTCCCTCTTGTCCTCTCTTGACCTTTGACAATTCAGCGAGGATGTATGCAGCTTCTGTGCAACTAAAAAATATATATTTATGCTCGACCATGCCGAAATGTAGTAATTATACACCTGGTAGCAGACCTTTAATGCATGTCATTAAAGTACACCTACTCATTAAAGGTCAGGTATTTCAGCCAATGACGACTCAGGTTACAACTGTTCAGCCAATGACATGTCAGCTTTCTACCGTTATAAAACCGCAAATATCGATTATTCTCGGATATGCAATCGAAAGAGAATTAGCGAAAAGTCACAGAGGCTGGAAATCCAATACTGTCGCAGAAGGTTATGTTCTGTTACTATAATAATTAGCGTTAATTGTAAATAATATTCAAATAAATTCAATTTGTCATCTCGTTTTTCAATGTCGAATTCAATAATCAAGGTTATAATATTATAATATTATCAAGTTTAACGGGACTACGTCAAGGTCAATGACATTATTGTTCCTCGGAAAAAATCAATACTTTCGCGTCTGCGCACATCTCAGTTGTCAGTTACAAATAAAATGTATACATCTGAATACCGGTAATTTCAAGTTAGAAATGTGGTCGAGCATAAAAAGTATTATGAAACTCTCCTATAATGGTAATTAAGAAGCTCGTAAGAAAATTATGAAACTCGCTTGCGCTCGTTTCATAAATACCCATACTCGATTCTTAATTACTATCATTATAGGCTCGTTGCATAATGTACTATTATACGTCTTGATTACACAACTTTTAACACTATATCACGTCGGAAAACGTATTATGTGTCTTTCTCGTGTTAAATTTTACATTACCTCGTTAACATGTTTCAGCCTATGATGAAGGATGAGTGGATCGGATATAAATTCTCTCCGGCACAAAAGGAGCCAAGACCATCAACAACTATGTATTTATTTATTGATGTTTATGTACTGGACAACAGCCATTGGCCAATAGAAGTCCAGCACAGTGATACAATTAATACATTAAAATGAACAACTATGGTACAAATTAAATAATTGAGTTAACAAGAAAACGAAGAACATAGAGTACAATAATAATAATAATAATAATAATAATAATAATAATAATAATAATAATAATAATAATAGCCTATATTTAGTGAGATATATTTTTACATAATGCGCTTAAAGTGGAATTTACTGTCTCTACGAATGGACTTAGTAACATCAATCAAGGTGAAGAGGTTAAAATGGTTGAGGCATGTATACACTATAGGATGCCTGATAAAAGAAGGTGAAGAAAAACACTGTATGATAAACCAGGAGGAAGAAGATTTTAGAGGAAAGCCACATCCAAGATGGATTGATGGGGTAAAGGACACAAGTACCTGGAAGGACATATATGTAGA